>CAIGRT010037021.1:0-10446 GCA_903798405.1 Fraxinus platypoda
GATCCGACATCGCAGTGCTACGCAGTGGCATCGTGAGTGTCACTGCCTACTTCAAATTGACAGCGCCTCTGCCTACTTCAAATTGGCAAGGCCGGCGTCGTGAGCGTCGCGGTGCCGACGGATGGTGGGAGGCGATGAGAGAGTGGAGAGGAAGTTGATTATTTTAGGGTTTGGTTGGACGGCGGCGGGTGGCTTTTCAGTAGATAGAAGGGAGAGGAGAGGAGATGAGAGTGGCGAGAGCAGCGTCGGCGGCCGTGAGAAGAGACGCAGGATCGGTCATTTCTCCAGCGAGAGGAAGAAATCGTCGGTGGCAGATTCTGAGCGTAGAGACTAGACGGAGAGAATGTGGACGGGATAGAGGTGGAATGAATTTAGGGTTTGATTGGGTTATTTTAATTGGGATGAAATTATATAATTAATATTTAATTAAATATATAAACTTGATTTTTGAAATGTTAAACTTGTGATCTGATTTTTGAAATTGGATATCTAATTTCAGGTCTAGATGTAATTTCCTCTTCTTGCAATTGCCCAATAACTCGGCTTGGCGCAAACCCGGATCCATTGCATGAAAGTTGCATTTTGAAGTTATGCACCTTTAGGGTTGCAACTCAACGTTTTTACCTTTGATTAACTGTGAAGCCACTGGACTATTGGATCAATATTAGATCAATGATTGGTAATCATGGTAGAAATATATCCATTGGTTGTCCTATTAGGTGATAATCTGAGTTTCTACCGTTTGGGTTGGTTTTCAGAATCTTCTTCTCTTTTCTTTTTTTCGTTCTTCTTTCAAACCCTCTGGTTGTAAGTTGATTTCTTCTAGTTTTCTTCAGGAAATCTAAACATTGAGTATGTTCGTGTAGAGAGAAACGGTGTAATTACTTGTGGATTCCTTTAATCAATAACAGAATGCTTTAAGATCCGGGTTAGGGTTTTTATGGCCAACCAGACGGGTACAATTTGAATTTGAGCCCTTCGTTTTTCGATTTCCTTGGTGTTATCGGAGTTGTATCACAGATCGAGTGAGAGAAACTATATTTGCTTCAAAATTCTGAAGTGACTTCGTGTTCTTTTGTTTCTTAGTTCAAAGTTTTGTATAATACTAACAATGCAAGTAATTGAGATTTTTGAATTTGAAATAGATGTTAAGGAAAGGGTTTTGGTAGAATTTTGAAAAAAAAAAATAAAAAATAAAATTGGTCAATGCTCATTATTGAGTCCATGAGATCTAACAATTCAGTAGCTAAGGGATAATACTCTATACATGTGCTTATCTCACGTATAATTGAGTGGGCGGAAACGGACTAAGAGTTGCTTTGATGCAATTTGTCGACAACATGGATTTCAATAATCAAACATTTATTCTTTGTGCAATTTTTCTAAGATGCCATTATATGTGATTTGAACAAGATTAAAATAAATTTGTTAATACTTTCACTTCATAATTAATTGAATTTTGCAATTAAAATCGTCTTAATAAAACTTTATCAATTAACTTTTAACTAAGCATCTACCTCAAAATTTGCAACAACAATAAAAGTAGAAGCCAAAACCATGAAAATTTCTTTTCGATATCTATTTGAACTGTTATTCAATTATAAATAGTTAAACAGAGTAAATAACTAAACGACAATTGATCCCGCAACTGATCTAAAGGAGCAAGTACTCTCACGCTCACACCCTTCAGGGACAAGGACGGGAACGGGAACGATATAACAACAAGGATTCGAAGTAGCGTGTTAAACCTTATACTCGCAGAGGTTCTCAAATCCCATGTATTCATGCCTCCCAATTTTTCCAATCATATTTGAAATGCCAACACCACCTGTTTCACACAAAAATAAGTATGGATATATATGATTATACAAGTACGTACGCGTTTACTAAAAGCTATTTAATGGATAGAGTAAAATAATTGAAAGAAGAACTCCAAAGAAATTCATGATTTTAACCAATATAAAAATGATGAATGAAGCTGCTCACCTAGAGAGATGGCACTCACAAGGATTATAAATGCCAAAACAAAGATGATTATGGATGCCCGTCCCAGTATAATAATCACCTTATTCACGACATGTTGGCCAATAATTGCAGCAACAGTGGCAACAACAATTAGGCAAAGAGCTTAACACAGAAATGTAAAAATCATTGATTGAATATAAATCTGAAAAAATATTTTAAAAAAATTAAATAATTGTGATGTAAGAACCAATACGAGTTCACTTATTGTCAAGATTGAACAATCAGTGCTGCACTGCACTCTTAGTTGGACATGAACTTACCATATGGAACTGGAAAACGTTTTAGAAGGTAATATTCAACGACAGACATTGATGAGGAAAACATCATAGCAAAGGTGGATGTCGCACTTGCAACCTGAACGGAGGTATAGATATCAGCTGTCTTCTCAACCTCTCACATTTAACAGACAAGAAAATGACAAATGTTCTTATATTTAATATAATGAAGGAAAGGAAAAAAAATTCCAAAATCATTGTATGATTGTTTAAACATCAGGTTAACTGAAACCTTTATGCATGTCCGTATACCTAAAAATTGATTACCAAACTCACTAAGTGTTGTTCTAAATAAATTTGGGGTCAGCTTAACTTTTTTCTAGAAAAAGGAGCCCGCAACATTATTGTAGAAAGATCTCAAAAATCACCTGAGGTGGAATGCCTAACTCCAAAAATAGCGGACCCATGATAGATCCACCTCCCACACCTAGTAAACCCCCAACAGCACCTGCCAGTACACCTAACAAGCAGTAGGTTATCAATTGGTGCACTTTCAAGTTGGAGCCTCCATCTCCCTTAGATGCAAGTTTTCTCCATCCCTTGTACAGGCAAATTGATTCATAACCAGATACGCCAAGAGAGGCGGGGATCTACAGAGCAGAGAATGTTAGTTTTGAATGCTCAAGAAATAAGTATAACAAGAGTTTTAACAAATCACAGAATCAGCTACAAGTTTCCCAAATATGCAGATAACCGTGTACACACATACCTGCAGCAAGTTCACTACCCAGTATATTGCTGAACATGTAGTTGTATAGTTCTGTTCAATTTGATGATGAGTGAGTGTGTTTCAGAGATATTCACTAGTTAAGAAACCCGATTGGAGGTTCCTGAAAGTAAAAACAATATTTGCAAGGAAAGAAAAAAAGTGAAAACCTTGATGATCTGGAGTGCAAGAAATGATATCCAAACGAAGACGAGAAGACCGAGTTCCTTCCAACGAACATTCTCGAGGACACCGACCTGCGATAGTGAGTTGTGTCATATTTGAGAGTTCAGGAAATGCTTACTAGTATGAAAATATATCACACCTCGGATTTTGCCAAGCCTTTGGCCTCGTTTTCTGTGTCATTGCTAGGGTCTCCACGACGAAGCTTATTATCTGCTTCTGCTGTACCATTGACTGGCGGAACAGGAAAAACATGCTTTACTTTTAGCGGGGAAATTATGGGCCAAAAAGGAAAAAAGAAAAGAAAAATAAAAGGTGATCATTCAGTACATGTTTGGTCCGCAGTATTAGACTGTACTCGACAATATAATGAACAAAAATGTTTCAATGAACTCACCACTTGCCTCCAATTGCTTTGCAGCCTCCTGCAGCAATACAACAATTGGCATTTAATACAAAAGAGAAAGACAAGCTATACCAAGAATGACAGGAGGAAAGTATATAAAAATACATTGCACTTGGATTTTGTCACTACTCAATTAATTTCAACCCTCACCAATGAGACTCACGCTACAAAAGTGAACAACACAAGACACCAAAATGCCACCAAACTGTGTAAAAAACTTGAAACGATTACCTTTTTCACGATAGTTTCTTTTTTCCATGTTTCAACTCCTTTGAAAAAGGCCTTAGTTGATGTGGCTGCAAGTGTCATATCATATTAAAAAAGAGGCATTGAAGCAGGATACATATAAACCAATTGCAACACAAAAGTTAATTACCTATAAAGAGAATGATTAAAAGAACAGTTACCATCCAATCAGAAAATATTACATTCAATGCAACTCCGATACTAACGCCTAGCATAAGCATAGGTTGGATGAGAACGGCCAAGTCATAGTCGATAATTGGCATGTCAATAGTTGGATGCCTGAGTTTAAGATTATAGCAAACAGTGGATATTGCAGCTCCCATGATCATACCTGTCAAATTAGAAACGACATTTATGGCTCCATACAACCGAACTTAACTTATCCGAGGAATTATTCAGTTCATCTTTAGCCATTAAATTTAAAGGAGACATATAAGTTGGTGATCTTCTATGGCTGAAAGTATTTACAAATCTAGAACTTCAGGGCAGTTAAGACATTTTATATGCATAGTTTCTCTTCCTGGAATACAAGGAGACTAAGAACTTCAGGTTGAGGCTGTCTAAAACTATATGCATAGATTCTAGTCTAAAACAATCGTGCTGTATACTTCCATGTTATATCAATATGGTTTGTAACTCACATTTTGAGATAGCAGTTGCTGATTTCGGATCAAATCCAATAATCAGAGTAAGCATGGGAACAAATATCCCACCACCACCAACACCACCAACACTTCCAAAAGATGCTCCGAAAAATCCAATTATGCTACCAACAACAATGTGCCAATTGAATTTAAGATCCTGTAGACGACATAACAGATTGTCACTAGTTACAAGCGTTCCATAACAGTAGGACATCCAATCCAAAACATGAAAAACCAGTATCGACCATGTAAACCTCAACTCATTACAACCTCTTTCAAATAGTAACAATTCAAATTTATGAATGTACACTGACCCCAGAAAAAAAAAAAATGTATGATTCTCCCTGACTTAAGGAAGTTCTGTCACTTAATGTATGAGAGGCCAACTATATGAACTATCTTTTTCTCACACACAGAAACACTCAAAGTTATGATCAATTCAACAAATCAACCATTTCTTTGAGGTTTTCTAAAAGTTACTCTTTTCTGGTCATATGGATATCTCCGTTTAGAAGTTCACATACAGGCATGCAAGAACAAATATGTATGCTCAAGTATAAATGTATTAACAACACTTGTTAATGCTTCGATCGAACCAACTGATAGCCCTCCAGGACTCAACAACCTACCAAGAAACCTAAGAACAAATTCCTAAGAATTCACAAAGATCAATTCTGAGAAAAACTGAATCGCAATTATCTATCCCAACCTCCAAATTCCATATCATGCAAAAATATATAGGAAAATAAAATTAGATCGAACTCAATTCAAGTAAATTAAAGCACAGAACAAATTGAATTTGCAAATAATCAATTAGTTGACACACCGGCCAAACGTGCTGGTACCCAGATTTGTTGGCTTGCCGTGTAAAATTCTGATAATTTGTTAAAACTTCTAAATCAGAATGTGAAAACCCATTTGCATTATGTGCTAAAAATTTCTGCTTTGAGCTGCTTCTTTCGGCAGAAACAAATATTGAAGCCAACAGAAAGCTCCATACAACTGTTAGTATAGGTCTAAAAGCCCTCAATTTTTCTTGCTTCCCAGCCATTATTAACCAAATTTCTCACTTTTTCAGTACAAAATCTTCTCTTATTCACGTAAAATCCCAGATTTTGGTGGGTGGAAAAGGAAAAATGCAGGGACGGTTGCGAAATTTGAGGGAAACTTTTTGCTCAGAGTGGGTGCATGAGAAAACTTGCAAGAAGAAGAAATGCAAAATATATGGATTGGAAAGAGTATTTGGTTGAGAGTGAGAGAGAGCCAAAGTTGAAAGGTGGCACGAATTTATAATTGGACAAACAGGTTCTTCGACCCATGATACGACAAATTTTTTTGCTTAATCTAGGATTTTTGTCTGGGTTGTGGCTGGCCACCCACGTTTAGAAATAGAAGAAAGAAAAAAATGGATTTCTTTTTTTATAATTAGGGTAAAATATCCAGAAAATTACTACTTTCCCTGAAATCTCAACTAGGCTTGGGTGGTTTCGACTCCAACCTCCAACCAAAATCAAATTAGTCGGTTTGAGTGAATTTCAATTCAAATCAACACACTCTAACTCTTAAATCGAACCAATTCAAACAAAATCGGTTTGGTTAGTCGGTATCGACTTTTAGTCCAAATTGAATTTTTCTTAGAAAAATAAAAATAAAAATTGTCTGGATTTTCGGCCCACTTAAATTATAAGAACTAAAGTAACTTGGTATTACAAGAAATGCATAAAATTAGGTTAATAGAAACAGATCAACAGAAAACTTTAAGAATTTTATTTTTTTTATGCATTATATAGCCTGAATGTAGGGGAAAAAAAAAAAGGCTAAGCATAACATCATGAGCTTGTGAAAAGAAAGTTTCAGTGTTATTATTTATTGGCAATATCATAGATTGCAGGGAATCGACATATAGTTATGAAATTAGAGTTTATCTTTTGATTTTTATTTTATTTTTTTTAAAAAGGTAAACATGTAAGTGAGTTAGATCGATTTGGTTAAATAGCAGTTTGAGGCTTCAAACCATGGCTGAACTAACCTAACATGGTTTAAAAAAAAAAAAAATTAATTATCTGTGTCAAACGACTCGGACCAGCTCGAGTCGATTCGGTTTGATTTGTTTGGTCGGTTTTTTAGTTTTTTTGCTAGGCCTAATCTCAACCGGGCTGCTCAATTTTTTGATACAAGTTTCACTATTGTGTCCACTTTCATCACCTCGTAGTAATGTATTGATTAACATGCTAAGTTACATATTGACGTCTAACTTCAGTTGGTCAGTAATGATGTCAATTCATTAAATCGTCACGTGTTAAAGAAAAATATACGTATGAGAAAAAAAAGCTCATATTGAGATTATTTATTCTATTATCAAATATTTAGAGGTAAAAAAAAAAAAATGAAGTTTTACTATATTAATATGTGTGTTTGTGGACACATACACATATATATACACACATTAATTGGAATTTCTAAATTTGAATAGATGGATAAACTCATCTCTTTTAATATGTTGATTTCAAGGACTTATGGTATATGAACACTCTTCACATGTTCCTACTAATTTAAAGGTCCAAACACTAATTTAAAAATAGACGCTTTTATATGCCCAAACACTAATTTTACTCTTAAAAAAGTCAGTAGTCAATGTACCTATTCAACCTAGGACGAAAGAACAAAAAATGATTCATTAACTTCTCAGTGTTCTCCACAACTCATTAACTATTCAACCTGAGATAAAAAATTGTCTGGATTTTGGGCCCACATAGATTACAAAAACTAAAGTAACTTTATATTACAAGAAATGAATAAAATCAGGTTTAGAGACAGATCAACAGAAAACTTAAGAATTTTGTTTTTGTTTTTTTTTAAATGCATTATATAGCTTGGCTGTCTGAATAGGGAAAAAAAATGCTGAGTATAACATATGAGCATGTGAAAAGAAATTTTCAGTGTTATTATTTATTGGCAATATCATAGATTGCAGGGAATTGAGATATAGTTATGAAATTAGGGCTTATCTTTTGATTTTTTTTTTTTTTTTAAAAAAAGGTAAACATGTAAGTGGGTTAAATCGGTTTGGTTAAATAGTAGTTTGAAGCTTCAAACCATGGCTGAACCGACCTACCATGGTTTAAAAATAAAAATAAAACCAATTACCTGTGTCAAACGACCCTGCCGGTTCGGTTTGATTGGTTTGGTCGGTTTTTTAGTTTTTTTTGCTAGGCCTAATCTCAATCGGGCTGCTCAATTTTTTGATACAAATTTCACTATTCTGTCCACGTTCATCACCCCGTAGTAATGTCTTGATTAACATGCTAAGTTACATATTGACGTCTAACTTCGGCTGGCCAGTAATGGTGTCAATTCATTAAATTGTCAAGTGTTAAAGAAAAATATACGTATGAGAAAAAAGCTCAAATTGAGATTATTTATGCTATTATCAAATATTTAGAGGTAAAAATAAAATAAAATGAAGTTTTACTATATTAATATGTGTGTTTGTGGACACACACATATACACACATTAATTGGAATTTCTAAATTTGAATAGATGGATAAACTCGTCTCTTTTAATATGTTGATTTCAAATTTATATTTTTCTCAATTTCAAATTTTGTCGACACTTCAAGTAACTCGTAATTTTAGTATTAATATGTTGATTTCAAGGATTTATGGTTTATGAACACTCTTCACATGTTCCTAATAACTTAAAGGTCCAAACACTAATTTAAAAATAGTCACGTTTATATGTCCAAACATTAATTTTAATCTTAAAATAGTGAGTAGTCAATGTAACTATTCAACCTACGACGAAAGAATAAAAAATGATTCATTAACTTCTTGATGTTCTCCACAACTCATTCTAACGTAGTCCATCTGATTTTAAAATCAAAATTTTAGTAGATTTTAATAAAAAAATATTAATTTTCTCAAATATTTTGCCCAAAATTTTAGGAAAAACTTCACATGCTTCCTTCCATGTCATGAATTTAATAATACCTTGAACACGACTAAGAAGACTTGTTCAGAAAATAAAAAATAAAAAAATTAATTATATATATATATATATATATATATACACACACACACAATTAAAATAAAATATTAGAGTATGATATATTTGTTAGTTGGATTAACTGAGGTGGATCTTAACTGATCCGTATCAATCTGGTACTTCCCCTTAGCATTTATCTTGGGAATATTGTCACATTTTGTAGTTGTCCTTTATATATTTTAATTTATTATCGTTGTTTGATGGGCTTATAACACTAGTTTAAAATTAATTGAACTCAAGATTTAACTTTTAACGAGAAATTTTTTATTTTTTTTTGGTAGCGTCGAGAAATAATCATCTTTTAAATATTTTCCAACTAAGGCACAAATATCGCAATCCACATGCGTTGCACGTTGTCCTGAATTTTTTAACAAACAGAAGAGCATAACGAGTAGAGGTGGAAAAGAAGGGAACATTATTTCCATAGAGGTGGAAAAGACAACAAAAGAAGGCTAACTAAATGAATGAAAATAAGTAAAAAGAACATGTTTATTTCCTAAAAATATGAGTTATAGTACTATGAATTCAAAAAAATTAGGCGATGAACAAATCAATTGTTGAATTTTAAGCGTGTTTCCCCAACCATGTAAATATTGACCAATATGCGCTATAGTATCTCCAAGTTATTATTCGTAAAGCAATTGTAGGGGAAATTAAAGGCTTAGAAATCAAAACCTTAAAACATCGAAGCCGTGATGTCAAATTGACAAACGGGAAAGTATAGGATCTTATCCTTCATGAACAACATGGCTTAGTTTCGAAAGGTGGAGATAGTACAATATCGTCACCTTTCCCCAAAACACGACATTTTACATTGTTTGGGCAAGGGGTTGGGGTGGAGATCGTAGAAGGGGTTTGGGACGGGGGATGGGGTAGGGGTTGTGGTTGTGGTTTTGGAAGAGGTTTTAGTAGTGGGTGGGTTGGATTGGGTGTGGGGCACTGGAAAAGATGCCTTTGCGAGTTTTATATTACATTTTATTTTATTTTTATTAAAACTAAATAATAAGTGTTAAGTTGAACATTTTTGCCTTTCTAAATTATGCTATCTATAGAGTACGCACCTATTTAACGGAACAAAATGGATGGCAAGTGGCGAAAATGATTTGTGAAAAAATAGATTGAAGTGAGGGTGCTACTGTCAAAATTGAAATGATAAGGACGATTATCGCAAGGGTGACAAAAGATAGTGACATTTTGTCCTAAATTACCTCTTTTTAAAATAGTTTTCTATTATTTTTAAATTTACTTATAATATTACATAAAAATAAGTTATTTTTAATTGTTATTTTGTTCTCAACAATTCTTTCTTTTGTTACTATTCAATTTTGTATCATTATTTCATTTACTGTGAATTTTTAACAGTAAATTAAGTTTATCAAAATAATAATATTTTAATTTGACCAATTGAAAATGTATTTTTAATTTTTAATTATTTTTGGAATCGATGTTCAATTATGATAGGATTTTATAAAATAATAACCAATTTTTTACTTTTATTTATTTAGTGATGAAAATTCTATCGGTCAATAAATTAGAAAATTGTATTTTCATCTTTTTTTATATTGGTGCCTTTTTCCCATTTCATTACCCATACGTGAGTATAACCTTAGTTTTATGAGAAAATTACCTAAAACCATGCTTTTCAAGAATACATTTCAAAAACAAGTGGGTGAAAGATAAATTTCAATAATCAGGTGTTAAATACTAATTTTTAAATTAATTAAAACAAATTAATTACACTTGCCCACCCTAGCAGCCCAGAACCCTTCTTTTCCAGTGAACCGTCTCAAATCCACTCTCTCTCTCTCTCTCTTCCCCCAAAAATCAAATCCACTCTCTCTTACCCAAAAATCACATCGGCGACTTCTTTCCCACCTCACCCTCTAGATTCCGGCCACCTACCACTTCTCTCGCCG
>CAIGRT010037059.1:0-20348 GCA_903798405.1 Fraxinus platypoda
TAGTAAAAATATGAGAAATGAATTTTTCCCATTATTAATCTTGTTGGCCCACCTTGTTTAGCCAATTCGCTTTGATTTTCTGGTCAACCCTTGTTATTAAGACTTGGCCCGTGAGTTTTAACCTAAAAATATATATATATATATGTTAGCTCATTTTTTGAGTAAGCGTGTGATTGCAATTGTCTTGTGTAAAGAGAGGTACCGTGTTCTTCAAGAGAGAAAAACCTTCACACTTCCTTCTTCTACTCCTTTGTGATTAAATTGCATCATTATATTATCCTTTGTGTGTAAGGTTACAAGAAGGCAATCATAGAATAATTTGGATTTGGGTTGAGCTTTCAAGTGGTTGGTGTTTGATTCGATTTTATTGTAAAGCTAAGCTCGATTTGTACACGAATCCAAGTTTTTGGTATAATTTACGCGACAAATGGTGTTAGAGCTGTTAGGTGTGCAATAACAGTGTAAAATATATGGAAAATTGGCTGAAAACAAGCAGAAATCGAAGCTGTGAAAAAACAATGTTGAAAATTTTTCTGCCTGGATCTGTAATTGAGATTTTCAACCAATCTAGAAGTTTGATGGTAAAATGGAGGATGGATCCCAACTCTTGACGTCGAGGCGCAACCATCGGTCCAACGCGTTTGGCTCGTGAATACCACGCGCTGAGGGGTTGAACGTTCGTGAGGGCAGGTGGCAGTTTTTTTTAGGAAAACATGATGAAGCTAGTTTGTTCCAAGCAGCCGTACAGACCTTGTGGTGGTGTTCATTTTTTTAGTTTTGAGCAATATTTTGGTTCTCGACCATTTTACCCATGATTGTTCAGGATTCAGATTTTGCTTGATTGGTTACTACAGTTACTGAGACTTTAGTGCTAATAGTATGGGCCATAACTAAAGTTGTAAAATTCCCATATCTCCTTATCTACCAACCCACAATTAGGTCTGCTCTATAAATTGGTTTATAAATTTTAAATTTCAGTAGTATCAAGCAATCGTGTAAGCTATCCATTAGGATTGGAGTTACCGTATAAGGTAACCATTGTTTGTTGCTAGAATTTAGAAATTAGTTTCCCTATTTGAAGTGTTCAGTTTAGTTAGTAAAAGTTGCTTATTGATTTTTTGATATAACGGTCGATTGAGTTACTGTATGAGACTTACATTGAATGAGAAATTATTTTGTTAGCATACTACTTTGTTACGTTGATTATTTCGTTAGAACAATTGGACTTTATCCCATTCGATCATTTCCTTGATCTGAAATTGCAAATCTTACAAAACAATAAGAATCTAGATTGGTGTATGTTGCGACCCTAGGGCTGCTTGTGTATTCTAATTGTGTTTTTATGTTTTTTGGTTAATTTGTATACAAAATAACTACATATTTTGATTTGGAAATTTTCAATGAATAATTAGACTTTTTTGGCAACAGAAAATAAGAGGGATTTTGGTGCAAGAAAAAATTTCAAAAGTTATAAATGACCATTTTTCTACTGATTTGTCAAAAGAACAAAAAGAAGAACATGGTGAGCTCACTAACACTTCAATTATTTTACACCGTCAGATGTTGTTTTGAGAAAAGTTGATAAACTTAAAACCATGAAAGAATTTTAGAAAAAGTTGAAAGACTTGTATTTGCTTAAGTATACTCCTAACAAATTTTACTTACTCGAGAGATTTTTCAGTTTTAAAATGAATAATTTAAAGGTTCTAGATAAAAATTTGAATGTGTTTAACAAACTTGTGCAAGACATTGATAATTATGAAGAAACTATGTCTGAGACATACATTTATTTTCCTTAATTACATGCCTGATACTTATAAGGAGGTTAAAAATGCAATTAAGTATGGTAGGAACACTTTAATACCTAAACTTATCATAGATTCCCTTAGAAGTAAGGAGGTGGAAATTAAAGCTAAAAAATAAAATAAGATGAGTGGTGGGTACACATGAGGAAAGATAAAACACACTTTGAACAAAACAGTCATATAGAGAATTAAGGTAGTAGTGATGAGAGTGATGATAGTGGTAAAAAGAGGGCAGAAGTTGGGACAAGTCTAAGTCCAGTATGAACGGTAAAACGATGTTATAGTTGTGATAAGTCTGGTCATTTTATAAGGGAATGTTCTAGTACGAGCATAAGAAAATGTGAGACTAATGTTGCCACTTGGTCTAGTTATGACCCGAGTGGGGTTTATTGATAATAAACATGATTACTACATTTGCATCTGTGTGAAATTCCATGTACATGAATGATTGCTTGATTTGGTGCATTGTTTGTTATATTTCATTATGTTTTATGTATGTTTTTTGCATAAATTTGAGAGTGGTTATATTACGGTATATAATGTGTTGCATGCATAGTAGTAGGGATTACTATTGTGGGGATTAATATTGTGTGTTTTCACTTTAGTATGTGCATTAGTAGTATGTCAATCGGTTATATAGAGTATATATGTCTGAGGGTGCTTGGGGGTGCGGAGAATGATATTGGATCACAAGAGGTGATGTGATTAAATATTTGATATCCTCTATATGTTAAGAATCATGATGGGGTGGAGTGAGAAAGTGACATTCCTATCTCCTTTATTAGGTGAATATCCATTATCTACCTAGGTTGAGAGAGGTAAGGTAGCGATAGAAAAATATCCCATGGACTTTGGATCTGTACTTGTTTACCATTTAGGCATGATAAGTGACCAATCTAGTGAGCATAGATGGTGATGAGAAAATATATGTGTTCTCGAGATACGAGCTACACGGAATGGGGTATGATAATTGTAGTGAGATCTTTTCTTGGGGTCATTTATGCATTGGTTATATATGTTGGGCATTTACTTGATTAACTTGGTGTTAGTACTTAGTATGATGTTCTTTACATGTTGAACATGTTAAAAAGATTTATGTATTACCCTATGTTATATCTTTATAGCATGATTTATGTGTTCTTGATTGATCACCGTGAATAACTGTTTGTACTTGAGTTCTTGATCTTAGCTCTTGATGAATACATGTAACGGGTATGATATGCGTTTCGGATCCATAACACGAATAAGATATGTGATTCCAATTTTATTTGGTTACCTTGATTAGGCAAGTATAAACTTCGCATTGTTTGCTTGCAGGTTCGTTGGGTATTAAAGTGGAGATTTGTTGAGTTTAATATGAAACCCAATAATTGGGAGATGATGTTAAAACGATTGGATTAATTATATCTACACCACGTTGATCGGCTCGACCCGAAAACAAATTGGGCCACTAAAAGCAACTATTAATTTTGTTGCTCGTGGTCAAATGACCCTTTTAGGTTTAGCCCACTTTACCTTTCTTGTTGACCCATCTTGTTTAGCCCAATTTGTTTTTATTTTTTTTTAGTCCACCTCTTGTTTTTAAGACTTGACCCATGAGTTTTAACCTAAAACTATATATATGTTAGCCTCTTTGTTGAGAAAACGTGTGATTGCAATTGTCTTGTGTATAGAGAGGCAGTCGTGTTCTTTGAGAGAGAGAAACAGTGACCACTTGCTTCCTCTTTCATCTATTACTTTGCGGTTAAATCGCATCCATTGTATTATCCTTTGTGGTTAAGGTTATAAGAGGGAAACAATAGTGAAGTTTGGGTTTGTGTTGAGTTTTCAAGTGGTTGGTGTTTGATTCAGTTTATTGAGAAATTGAGCTCGGTTTGTGCACGAATCCAAATTTTTGGTGTAATTTTCGCTACAATTAAGTTTAAAAATATACCAATATTTATTGTGCATCAACGTGAAAAAAAATGACAAGTAGAACGATCATAATGCAAGCAATAATTTGAAATGTGATTTTTTGTGAGAATGAAAGTTAAATAATAGATGTGTGTGCATATTTTTTCAGAACATGTGATCACTTCCATAAAATCAGGGGTGGAGCCCCATATGGTCCAGTGCAGGCAAGTTGGGCTCAAGGCCATTCCTCTTTTTTTTTTTTTTTTGAGAGCCCCATACTTGGAATACAATAGTGGGATGTACCAAAGTGTGTTGAATTAGTAGGCTAAAGTTTGCTTGCACTTGCCTATTTGTTGAATTAGTATGCTAAAGATAAGTATAATAGGCACTTGCAATATGACTAATCAAAGTTTTATCTTCCCAACTTCGATGGGATGCATCTTTGAATTGACAAAGTTTCTATGTAACAAAGAGATATTTAAGTTTTTTTGTAAAACAAAAAGATAATATATTCTAGTATAAAAATTCGTTATTCTTTTTTTTTTAATAAGGTTTTACAAGACAAAAAGGCAATACGTCCTAGCATAGAAACTCAATTTTTTGAATGAGATAATTTTTGAATATTGATAATAAAGTTATTGTATAACGATATTAAAGTATAAAAACTCATAAATAACAAGTGTAACCTATAAATTACATCATTTTTAGTATTTTTGTAATATTATTTTATTTTTATCATTATTAAAAAGTTCAACGTTTATTAAATTGTGTCCGCACTGAACGAATTTTCTAACCTGATCCTTACATACAATCACTTGCGTAAGAGGTAAAATGACATAATAAAAGTACAGAAGTTCAATATCATAGGAAAATTTAAGGTCTCAACTTTCATTTGAAATTCTCTCGTCATTTTCTTGTGTTTTCTGCGTCATGATCACAAAGCACAGCATGTAAAAGCTCAGTTGATTCCCAATAAGCCGATTAATTAGATAAAACAAAAGTCATTTGGTTGGCAAATTTGGGAAAGGGTCAGACTCGTACAGAAAATTACAAGATGCAGATTCACACAGACACTCACAGCTGTACATTGTCTTTCCTAATTATCCAATGGATTATTCCACCAAATACATTTTATTTCACGTCATTTTTTATATTATGGCACGAGCCGTCATATGATTGAACAGTTTTAAAAAAACACACATTTGCCTATCCAACACTTTTAAAATTTTTACACAATATTAACAAGTGTACAACTATAGAATGTATACTTAGCATAATTCTTATTCCACATGCCACCCAGGGACGGATTCAGGACCGAATTACATATCGGGCTAATGCGTAAAAAAAAAAAAAAAATTTACACGTGATTTTTTTTTTTTACATAAAATTTTTTTTTTAACTAAAAAAAAATTTCAACCCCCCTAAATCCGTCCCTGATGCCACCACCCATAGGGAACCACTTGGCCCCCTGTTTAAACAGGACCACTTAGCACCATCCTTATCCAATTAATTGTTTGGGCTCCATGAAAACGTAATTTTGGAAAAATATATATTTTAAGATTGTGATTTTTTGGAGAATGTGTGGTTTAAAAAGAATGAAAATTTTTGAATTTACGTGTAATACTATTTGATTTAAAAATGTGTTACTGAAAAAAAAAAAATATATATATATATATATATTAAAATTAAAATGAAACCAATCGCTTTGCCCAACTAACAATTATGTAGATGGGGACATGGTCCCAATTATAAAAGGTGACCATGGAACGTGCAAGTTGATATAAACGATGAAAAAAAATTCATTTATATACAAATACCCCAGTTTGTGTATTATTATGATTTAGGTGGGGCCCACCTGAGGAAAAAAAGGAGGTCCGTATGGTTTTGGTTTCAAAAATATCTTATATTTTTCTGTGCACGAATGATCAGCCCAACTTGGTCCCGCTGTCTCCATGTGATGGACGGTACGATTTCACAGATCGAAAAATACAAGGTCCGTACTTATTCCAACTTTTATCATTTTCTTTTATTTATCTTTGATTTGATAAGCAAGTTGCAGAAAGTGACTATTATTTTTATTTTCTTTCTTTAAAATTGTTTATTGCTTTGTCTTTTTTAATACTCTCGAGGATTGTTTGGCAAAGTTTTTATATAAGTTTTATCAGATTTAATAAAAATTGATGAAATATATAGTTGAAAAGTCAAAAAAATTGTGAGTCCCATGAAATTTATAATTAAAATTGAAATTTGACCTGTTAAAACTTGATAAAATTTCTGTGTGGTCAAAAGTTCAACTTATTGTTCATGTTTAATCTATAATTTATCTTTACTCATTTTATTTCACAAACAAGCATCAATCAACACTAGGGGTGAAGTCACCACCCGACGAGCACTTGTGGCCGTCCGTGTTGACTTCGTCGAAATTTTTTTTTTTTTTTTTTTTTATATTGGGCGATCGTCGGTATCCATCCATGCTCATCACTGATCAACGATGATTGATTGTAAGGATTTCCTCTTAAAGAGATGTGACATGAGATCAAAGACTATTATAAAATTGTACCATCAAGTTCATACCTACCTGATGCACAATCACACTATCTCCCACTGAGGTTTTACCTTCCGCAATGCTAATGGAGTCTGTAACAATCTCATCATCAGATTCTGCCAACACATCATCGTGCTTGATTTTCACTTCGTCCATAGTTTATTCGGTTGCGAAAACATAAGCATTCACGTTCGGGAATCCTAAAGTAGACAAAAAGTCGAATCAAACAAAATTTTAACTACATTATTGTTCCTCAATTTGTTGTTCGTCCAAATTTTTTCATACATGGATTTATTGTACTTCATTATTATTACTTGCAAATAATCAACAGTTCATGTTTCTAAAGGTTTGTCTACTAGTTAATCTTGCTGCAATGCCTAAAGTTAAAGCATAAAAAAACTTAATTTTACATTGCAATGAAATCCTCAAAACACCATAAAAAAAGCTTGTTGAACAGATCCTAGGTTTTCCAATTTTAGTTTAGCTCATTTCCTTTTTCAAGCCTCTCAATTTTAGTGTTCCCTCCATTTTCCTTTGCTGCATCAGAAAATTCGAATCTCTGTTTGTTGTGTGTTGTTGAACCTGTGCGAGAAGCATGATTGTAAAAATAATTCTAGATAAGGGAACCCGTTTGGCCCTAATTATTTTTCATTAAATTATAATTTATTTTTTTAATTTTTTTTATCAATCACACATTTTTTAATAAAATAATATTATATGTAAATCCAAAAAAATTTCTTACTTCTTGATCACACTTTTAAAACAAATTACTGATCCTTTCGCTATAACGTGGAACAATCAGGCCAAAACCGAATGGACGGTTAATACTCACAAGCACTCTTTTTGTCTCTATCTCAGAATTGCATGATTGAAGCACTGATTTGACATCGAAAGATCTCCATCCAACATAGCTATATACTGGCTGGACTTGTAAATTATATTAATCGAGTAGCTTAAATACACCGTTGAAACATTTAAAAAAATACAGTCCACATGTTAATGATAAGAACTTAGGCTTATACCATGATACGTTTCATTAACGCAGGTGGGACCATTAAGGAGAAAAAATAGGTCTGGGGACCCACCAATTTTTGCTATTGCTTTAATTATTTAGGGATAATTGTAACAGCGGTACCAAACATTTTATTCAGTAACAGACTTTGTCCAAACTTTTCATTTGTGCCTTCCACAATATCCAACCTTTCAAAAATAAGCATATGAGGTCCAAATGAATGATTTCTGTTAATTTGACCGTTAGTTGACCAAATAATTGACATTGACAATAATTTTAACTAATTTTAAAAGGTTAAAATGATAACTTTATATATATTTTTTTATAATAAAATAACTAAAATAAAATAATTAAAAACTCATTTTCACCTCCCTCTTCTCCATCCACTCCACACACCCCCACCCCACCACCGGACGGCCCAACCGCACCCACCTGACGCTGACACCACTGCCACCTTCATTCACATCACCCAACAAATCTTCAAACCCTTAATTTTAATGATCGCGAAACTAGAAGATCGAGGGGTTTTGGAATGGTCAGGATCTTGATGGCAGGAATATTACTGTCAACGAGGCTCAATCTTGCGACGGTGGCGGTGGATTCCGTGGTGGTCGCCGCGAGAGGGGCTACAGTGGCTACGGCGCCGAGATGGAGGCTACAAAGGAGGAAACGATGGTGGATATGGCAGCGGATACGGTGGCGGCCGTGAACGCAAATATGGCGGTGACCATGGTTGACTTTAACTCATATTAAAATTAAAATTTTAATCGATACCAAGCAAGAGCTTAAGAAATAATAATAATAATAATAATATTAGGAAGAGACGTTTCACGTTTGTCACGTTTTCGAACGGAAAAAAAGATGGCACGGGTTTGGAATAACCGACCGACGGTACAAGCTTTTCCCCACTCCCGTCGGTTATGTTAAAATAAATTTTCATTAATTGGTTGATTTGAGCAAATTGAATAGCAAATTCGTCTACAGTTGAATTGGAGTAATTGTATTTGATCACCCGAAGTAACCTGATCAATTGTTACCGCCAATATACATAAAAGAATATGGCATTCCTTATAAAGGTGAAAACGTTAATATTTGTCATCACAATTTTTATTTGATACACCATATTTTAATCACATCAATCTTTGCACATTGTATCAATTATTTTTCTTAATTTTTTCGTCGAATTCTTATCTTCAACCTTCCGTTAATTGGTACGTCTCGTCATTGATGATGATTTATACCAAAATATTTAGTAATGAGAGAAAAATATTTTTTTTGCACTTTCTTTTTTTATTTATTCTGGAAAATATGATAGAAAAATAAGTTATTTTACACTATTTCAATGGGCATTTGAATATAAAACTGTTATCAAATACAATATGTGTTAACTAATGGAAAGTTTGAGGATATGAAAAATCGTTAGGGATATAAGTGCGATAATAATAAAAAATTAAGAACGTTGAATATAATTAAAATGTGGTGCAAGAAATAAAAATTTCGGTATGAATATAATTACCTTTAATTTTAATTAAATATTTTATAGGATCCATAACTTTTAAACCATATATTTCATCGACTTTTATCAAAATCTATTAAAAATTGATTTCAATTTACACCGGACTAGCTAAATAATTCGCTATACTTACTTTCCGTATGCATTAAGAAATTTCTTATCGGAAATTCGGAGCCTACACACATTGCGTTTACTACTTGTGAGAAACACTCACAATTAGCTAAAAATGGTGATGGAGTATGTAGTTTCAACGAGCAATCCAATTTGAAAATTGGTATTTTAAAAGGATATTTATTATTGTTATTATTTTGAGTTTGATTTTCTTTGCCAAAATATTAATATGATCGAATTAAAAAATTTAAATGTCATAATATATATGAAGTATCTCAATTAAGGTCAGTACAATTTCAATCGCACTCGAACTATTTAAATTTAAAAAGTAAAATTTAATTGCATAAAGTTAGACGTATGAGAGACTTTAATAACTTTTAGACAGGTTTCGTTAGTCAGCGTTGAATGTGCAATTATAATAAAAGAATAATAGTTGAGGATTAATGTGCCTTTTCTTGAAAGCAACAAACAAAAATATAAAAATACAATATCAAATAAGCTATGAATTTTTGCAAATTACTTATAAAATTATTTAAATGTTAATTACCCATTAGGGAATCGAATTTACTATTGATTTTTACGATATTAACATGAACTGGACCGGAATCGATCGATTCTCGATGCATGGCCTCAAAACTGATCCATTCAATAAAGGAATCGGAGTCGATTCGGCCGATTCCAATCAATTTCGGGAAAAAATGTCCATCCCTATCTACCTATTTTTATGAACTCATGATTAAAAAAAACAAAATTTACTACAGAGAGGAGAGATCATTAATTATTTTGATGAAACACAAATATTTGTTAAAAGTAGTATAAACTTACTTAAAAAATAAAATAAATTATAATATTAACAAGTAGGTGAATATAAAAAGCAGCTAGTTGCAATTAACTATGCGCGCGGGTCTATTAATATTCGAAACAAAAATTTCCTGCGGTCTTCGATTTTCCAGTAATTTTCTAGTAATTTGTCTTAATCATCCATCAGACAATCAACCCCCGTATGTACAAATAACATTATTCAATTAACAAATAGTCTTTAAAGCTAAAAAATTAGATTTTAATCTCAATAAAAGTCAAAATCAACAATTAATTTTAATTACATATTTCATGAAATTTACAATTTTTTAATAACATATTTCATCAACTTTTATTAAAATTTACTAAAAATTTGATTTTAATTCCTACTGAACAATGACATTATAAGAAAAGGAGAATAGAATATTAATATATTATTATGTATACGCAATGGCTTATGTAAGACAAATTATTATAGAATTCAACTTTCCCACACCGAAGACAACTTGCACTAAGGAAATAAATTACTTATTTATTTTTAAATCATCCGCTAAAATATTATTTATTTATTTTGAGATTCAATTTTTATGATTTGATTTGTAGTCATATCAAATTTTTCAAAAGAAAATCTAGTATATCCACACCAATGACAAACAAGTAGGGGACAGTATGAAGCACGCCTATCTACTTCTGGTTTTAGTCAATTTGGTGGGCAAGTCAAGTATAGTAGTTACCGTTGCTTCTTTGCACCTTCGTATATGTTCCGTCTAAAGAATTATTTTGACCTCTTATGCGCTAAATCTAAAATGGACAATAGGAGTGGTTTTTTTAGACTAAACGAGACCACTCTGTAATTGAATCTAGTAAGTATAATTTCTAAATTCGTGTTACTTGCCAATCAATTTGTCCATTAGAATTTCGACAGTGCTCGTTGTGGAAATTTGGTTGTGGGTTAAGGTGACCGGATGGGAACGAGGACGTGACATTGTAATTGAAATTTAGATGGTTTTGTGTGAAGTGGGAGAATCGATAAAAGTAGAGGATCAATTTACTAAATAAGCAATAAATTGAGGACGAATACTACAATTTTCCAAAAAAATAATCAAATATCAACTGCTTACAGGTTAAATTCCACCGTGGCCATCCAATTTTATACTTTGTGTCATCATGTCCACCTAATTTGATTTTGTTTCACCATGGTTACCCAACTTTGTATTTAGTGTCACCATGACCACCAAATTTAATTTTATTTTATTATGGTTATTCAATTTCATATAACGTTTCTCCATGACTATCTAATTTCATATTACATTTTATCATGGTCATCCAATTTTTTTTCACCATTTTCACTAATTTTGAAAGGGGTAAAGCGATAACTTTGTATTATGTATATAAAATAAATTTTAAAAAATAAAAGTATTTTTTAATTTTAAAAACATTTTTTTCAAATAAGTTTTTAGTTTATTTTATTTTTTTAAGGACTGTTTTTTTTAATAACTTTTTATTTTATTTTTCTGAGTAATTTTTTTTAAAAATAATTTTTTATTTATTTAAAAAACTTTTTTTATAATAAGTTTTTATTTTATTTTGTTTTCTTAAGTAACTTTTTTAAAAAATAAGTTTTTATTTTATTTTGTTTTTTAAGTAACTTTTTTTTTTAAATAACTTTTTATTTTAAATTTATTTTGTATATATAATGCAAAGTTATCTTTTTACCTCTTTTGAAATTAGTGAAAATGGTGAAAAGAAGTTGGGTGGTCATGGTGAAATGTAGTATGAAATTGGGTGACCATAATGAAACGTTATATGAAATTAGATGATTATGGTGAAATAAATAAAATAAGGTGGTCGTATTGACATTAAATATAAAATTGGATGATCATAGTGTAACAAAATAAAATTGAATGATCATGATAACATCAAATATAAAGTTAGTGATAAGCTGGATTTGACCCATCGTTTACCGTCTGTGAGAATCAATGTCCAATCAATTATAATTTTACTTCGAAGTTTTCTATATAATAAAGGTTTTCCCAATCTGTTTCTTTACCGCCGATCCACATTTTCTCTCTCTAAAATCCCACCAACTTTCTTCTACTGTTTTTGTTAATGGGCATGCTTTCACCGACGTCCCCCGCCGGAAAATGGCTGGGTTTTGTCACCGCTGTGTGGGTTCAATCTATCTCCGGCAACAATTACACTTTCTCTAATTACTCCGACGCTCTCAAGTCCCTTATGGCCCTTACTCAACTCCAGCTCAATAACCTCTCCGTCGCTAAAGACGTCGGAAAAGCCTTTGGTCTACTCGCAGGAATAGCCTCCGACCGTCTCCCCACCCCCGTCATTCTCCTCATCGGCTCAGTTGAAGGCTTTATTGGTTATGGCGTTCAATGGCTCGTCGTTAGCCGCCGCATCCAACCCCTTCCCTACTGGGCTGTAAGTTTATCGAATTGTAAGTTCTATTTTTCTGTTGTGAAGTGTGAACTATACTAATAATTGTATCTGAATTTGGGGCAGATGTGTATATTCATGTGTATGGGAGGAAACAGCTCGACATGGATGAATACAGCAATTCTGGTCACATGTATTAGGAATTTTAGGAAAAACAGAGGCCCAGTTTCCGGGATTTTAAAAGGCTATGTCGGTTTAAGCACGGCAATTTTCACCGACATCTGCTCGGCTTTGTTCGCTGATGATCCGGCTAAGTTTCTAATCATGCTTACAGTAGTACCTTTTGTCGTTTGCCTCGCTGCCATTGTTTTCCTCCGTGAAATACCACCTTCGTCCACCTCTGCGGAAGAAAATGATGATACTAAATATTTCGGTGTAATTAACATTCTTGCTGTTGTTATCGCACTCTATCTATTGGCTTTTGACGTTACAGGGGCTCATGGCCGCCTATTTTCCCAAATTTTTGCTGCAGTGCTTTTGGTTCTTTTAGCTTCCCCTATATCAATTCCAATTTACCTCGCTTTAAAGGATTTCATTAGACCCTGTTCTGATTCTAGAACCATGGATGTTGAACGCAATGTAACTGAGCCATTACTAACTAAAGAAGTAAAAGAACCCGTGGTGGAGGTGGAGAAAAATGTGGAAGTGACGGAATTAATCGAAAAGAGGAGGCCGGTTCTTGGCGAAGAACACACCATAATCGAGGCCTTAAAAACATTGGATTTTTGGATTTTGTTCGTGTCATTTCTTTGTGGAGTTGGAACAGGCCTAACAGTGATGAATAACATGGGACAAATGGGGTTGGCACTTGGGTACACCGATGTTTCCATGTTCGTGTCGCTTACTAGCATTTGGGGATTCTTCGGGCGCATTCTTTCAGGATGGGTTTCTGAGTACTTCGTTAAGTAAGTTCATTACTTCTTGATTCAAAAAATATTCTTCTGCTTTTCTTTATGATTGTGTACATGCATCATGTGGTTAGAATATACTTTATGTGACTCATTATGCACATTGATTTACTTTTTGATCTTGCCATGTTGTGATCTTCTTTTCAACTTTGCCAATGCTTGAAGCAAAAACTACGAAGTTACTTGTCTTGTTATATATTCATTGCAATTTCTTATAATATGTATGTATACAGATCTTAAGTTTTTTGAAAACATTAGAAAATTAGATGTTTGGTTACTCTTCTTCTAATTAGCTGATGCTTTACTATAACGGTTTCTTTAAAGATTGCATTGAAACCGATACTTGGGACCAAGTTGGCTTTTCAATTGCTTGAAGGGGTAAACTGTGGAAGAGATTTTGTGATCGGGATTCTCCTCCTTAGATGTGTTTCTGCTTAAATTTTATTAAATGCTTTTATTTAATTAGAAGTCAAAGTGTGTAGGTGAAATAGCAAATTATAGTAAAAGCATATAAAAAAAGCTTTCTTGCTTTAAGAAGTTTTTTAGGTCCACATGGTAGGCTGAAGCCTTTTACATGGCTCTTTTTCTTGTGATTCAATCCTTGTTTAACCCATTCTAGGAGACTTTTCTTCCTACGCCTTTATTTGCCTGGAAATTTAACACCAATATTTGGGATGGATATTGGAACGGACCACATGTCCGACTCTTTCTTACTCACAATTGCACATTCTTTCTGTTTTCAATAGGTTAATTGGAATATCAGCATTGTGGATGCTACGGAATCCCAAAATAAGCACTTGTATGAATTCATAATTAGCAAAATTAATTATTGGCTGACCATGGTCTTTTACGTGATTCATTAATATGGTTTAAATATGAACTGGGAGCTGCAGAATTTAATGGAATATTATTGCTGAGGAATTGAGCTGACCAGTTCTTTTGACCATATTCTTGATATATCCTGTTTTCTTATCTTTGTATTTGATGGAAAATTATCTTAGAAGCCCTTTGTCCCCCTTTCTTGAATGATTGTGCAAGTGGTAACCTGTCCTGTTGGCTGGTCCGGTTAGGAACTAGCGATCTTCTTGGCATCGTGTTTGATTGAAATAAATATGTTTCGTTTGGCTCATGCAACATATCGTACCCAAATATGTTTAACATCGCTTGCAACTATGTTGAAGTTGAATGAGTTCTTTGGTCGGTGTTGACCAGGACTATCAATAATATCAAGGCACTTATTTGGCAATTCCAATTGCTTACCTTGCTTTTTTTTTCTTATCCACAGGAGGGCCGGAACACCAAGGCCAATATGGAATGCAGCTTCACAGATTCTAATGGCGGTGGGATATGTCATAATGGCCATTGCTATGCCGGGATCACTATATGTTGGTTCCATAGTGGTTGGGATATGTTATGGAGTTCGCATTGCTGTCTCAGTTCCTACTGCCTCCGAACTCTTTGGCCTCAAATATTATGGTCTCATTTACAATATTCTAATCCTTAATCTTCCACTTGGATCGTTCCTCTTTTCTGGATTGCTGGCTGGCTTCTTATATGATTCCCAAGCTACAAGCACAGCTGGAGGCGGGAACACATGTTTAGGTGCCCACTGTTACCGGCTAGTGTTTGTGGTTATGGCAATTGCGTGCATTATTGGGTTTGGTCTTGACCTTTTGCTGGCTTTCAGAACGAAAAGCATTTATTCCAAGATCTATGCAAGCCGAAGATCAAAGAAGACATCTTCAGTGTCCAACTGCCAATGATGGCACGCTCCTACTACTATCAGATTCGAGGACTACATAAATACATGGGATTGATGGGAGATCTTATCCCGGTGATATCTCGATACGGATTGTTGTATTGCTTTATTTCCACTTAATCGTGATAATAAAATTGTATGGATTGATTTGGACTTGTTCTTTCTTTCGAGTTGTAATTGTGATCTTTCGTATCCTTTGTTCTTAGATCGTTGTTTCGGTTACTCAGAATGCATTTTTAGATTAATCTTGCCTTCGACATCAATGGAGAAATTACATATTTGAAGCTGGGTTGTGAATTTCTTGTGTTGAATAACTTGGTGTGTGTCGACTCGTTCTTTCTTAACACTGTAGAAGTTGATAACATGATTGAATATGACAAATACTAGGCTGAGCATTAAAATATGAGAAGGTTGAATACGATATATCTAAGTATATATGGCACGTCGTTTTTCTAAATTCTACACTTGGGATTGAAGGTTTTGTGTTTTTGTTTAATTATTTGGGACGTGGGAAATTAGAATTATCTTGTTTTCCTTTAGATTAATTGTTTAAAAGAGTCGTGATACATTTTAACACGTTGAACAATAAATCAAAGGGATCACAGCCATCTGATTCCATCAAGTTACTTTAAACTGCACATTCTCGTCTACATTGGACGTCCGACAGAATATGGTCTATCAACTAATGATCTTTATACTTTCTTCACACTTTTAAATTTAGCAAACTCAATTTCCTTAGAGTAAGGTTGCCTTTTTGGTAGATTTTGTACTCAACCTCATTGTGTGTCCTTTATTGAACGCGCTCTGAAGAAAAGGACTCGAGTAGAATTTTTTGTTGTTGAATTTTCTAAAGGATGGGGTCAAAGTCAAAACTGTTGACTTTATTTGAGTTGAATATTATAAGGAGATCAAATATGTGAACTTATATCGAAATCCACCCTAGTTGAGTAGTTTCAACATGAATCAAGTTTAACAGTTTAAATTGAAACAAACTTAACTTCAAGTATGACAATTCAATCTCCATTGTTTCTTGCTAAATAACTTCAAACTCTATGAAAATGAACAATTAGATCTATTTTTTGACTCTTTTATTGGATGAACACAATTTTTCGCAACAATTTCTTCCACCAAGTTTAATTCATTTACTCGCTATTCATGTCATTTTCATTCATTACTATTTGAAGTAACCAACAGGGCAACGATTGCGCCTAGCCACACCATACGGTTTGGATCCAAATTGAATAATTGAGCGCACAAGCTAAAAAGTTAAAATTATTAGAGAGAGGAATCACTTGTATTCTTTTCCACTTTTACGATATTTGTTCAAGATTTAGCCTCGTCTAGTGTTTCATGTAATGAAGATTCCACCCTCAATTCTTCTGAACCTTTTTAGCCATTCACCAATTTTGGATTCACAAATGTTCCATCCACTGTGTGCACTAGGCGTGCAAAATTATTCATAAATGCTTCTCCCCCACGCCTAACTAGCACTACCACCACTCTCTACTACAAAATCTGCAACACAGCCTTTAGAAATGAAGGCATATACATTCATGATTTCTATCCCTTC
Source organism: Fraxinus platypoda (assembly GCA_903798405.1). Taxonomy (NCBI): domain Eukaryota; kingdom Viridiplantae; phylum Streptophyta; class Magnoliopsida; order Lamiales; family Oleaceae; genus Fraxinus; species Fraxinus platypoda. The sequence goes on from CAIGRT010037059.1 coordinate 16,366, forward strand.
TGGTCTATGCAGCCTCCCAACATATCAAAAATCACTTTACGGGGATGCCACTCTTATTACCGCTCCTTACTGCTATGTTTGATATACATTATTAGACCACAAGATGTCCACGGTGCTATTATACTTGTTAAAAATGTCCCTCAATCATATTAATATCGATCCTCGTAACATCAAAAAAAAAATGTTGGTTTAACTTCGAAAATACTTCACCTCGGAACCAAATGAATTGCCTTCATCTTATATTGTGCAGATGCCAATTCACATGCCATCAAAGGTACATTCTTGACTGTGTTCAGCCAGTCACGGGAATGAGTTGATCTTTAAGTTTTGGGAATAGCTTTTTCAGTTAAAATAGTTACGATTTTAACTAGAAAGGTGACAAAATATTGTTAAATGTATATCGTTAAATATTTTATAAGAAATTATCAATTTATATGTAACATTATCACCTTGTTATTCCTAGATTCTGACATTTTTCGCATTACGTCACACAAAGATCATGTTTGGCTTTGCTTCAAAGTTACTTGTTAACTATTTTTGCCAGCAATGTTTGAGGTTTCTTAAAATTTCAGTATAAAATCTTACTTTTTCTTTACTTACTGTTAAGCTCAGCTAAACATCCTTAAAATCCAAGACCATTACTTTAAGCATGTAATTTTGGGGATTCTGTTAATGTTAACTCAAGTTGGCAGTATGTGTCACATGTGAAAATTACTTAAGGTGCAGATTTTGTCAACTGCAGTTAAATTAATTATCAGCCAGTAAATTTCTGATTATACAGAAAAAATTGCTCCAATATCTTGTATATAAACCATGGAAGTGGCCCAACACACTACTGATTCTCTTGTGATGCCACCCTCTCTGAGCCCTGCCTAGGTTTTGTGGTGTGTGGCTGAATTGAAGCTGAATCGGGTGTTTCTGCAACTCAGAATATTAAGCAGATATTCAAAGAGCATGCAGTACCTTACATTCTTTTGTTCTCTGTTTTTGATCCTCTTCTTTAGCTGTTGCCTGGTTTTGTGCTATGGTATACTCTCTCCCCCAATCTCTCTGTGGCTTCATTTTAGAATTTTCTTTTCATTTACGATGTTTTTATTGCAGACGGGCTACTCTACGACTCTTATGCTTGTACACAAGTAAGTGCAAAAGCAGGTTATTCTTCTTTCAATCAATATAATACCATTTAGCGAACAAAGGTTAACTTTCTCTCTGTCCTATCCTAATACTGTCCAGTGTAAACTGCACCCCGAGGAGCCACTTTACAACAGTGGTATCCTCAAAGATCAAGTTCCAAATTTCCTACGAAGTATTCTGGATAATGGAAATCAAGTTTCTTGCCGGACATTTTTGTTGCAAAACCTCACCGCGGGCAACAGATATTGTTTTTCAGGTATAGTTACCTTGTTCATTTCACTGAAAGTCAAAATTTGTCATCGTATGGGAAGAGACTCGTGCATCTACATATCAGAATTACTTAAATAACTAAGCTACTTTTGAATGAAACCAGTATGGATCAAGGTAAACAATGCAGATTCAGCTCTCATAACGGCTAGTCTTATGACAGAAGAAACTGCCCTAAGTTGCATAGGAACTGTTATTGCCAAGCAAGGTTGCTGGTCATTTCTCAAGGGTGGATTTGTATTGACATCATCATCAAAATTATCTAAGCTAAATCTTCAGGTAGGAGTAATAATTTTTCAGAATTCGAAAAGAACTAGATATACGAGTTAAAAAACAAGACGACTTACCTTTTCATTTAAACCTTCCTGCTCTTTGGTTTAACAGGATTCAGCTGGCAGAGATATCGACATAGAGATTGCAAGTGCTTCTCTGCAGCCATTCACCGTGGAACAATGGAGTTTGAATCAGCAGACTAAAATCTACAAGGTAGACAAGTTTTCAATATTAAAGATTTGCTTAGTTTAATGAAGAAGGGAACACAAGAACATGAAGATGACCCAAATTTCCCTTATTTATCTTCAATCTGAGAAGGTTCTGTAATGAAACATTTATACCTTAAAACCTCTGACATCGTGCTCCTTATCTAATTCAGGAAAGGAAGCGTGCAGTTATTATCCATGTATCAGACAGGCAGGGAGTCAAATTGCCAGGGGCCGAAATTACGGTGGAGCAAGTTATAAAAGATTTCCCATTTGGATCTGCTATAGCTAAGACTATCATTGGAAATTCACGCTATCAGGTCTGTACGGTTCGAATAAGAACAGGGTATCATTTAGCAAGGTTTCCTGTTGGTGTCACCGAAGTGCCGAACTTTAAACCGCTAGTTTGCATTGCAAATACTCTATCCCAAGCTGATCAAATTAATTCCCTTATTGTTTCAGAAATGGTTTACAGAAAGATTCAATGCAGCAGTTTTCGAAAATGAGCTCAAGTGGGATGCAACAGAACCCAAGCCGGGGCACGTTAACTACACGATACCTGACCAGATGCTGGAATTTGTTCGAGCAAATCAGATAATCACTAGAGGCCACAATATCTTCTGGGAGAACCCCAAGTCATCACCACAATGGATTCTTAACCTAACAAATCTTGAACTGCAATCTGCTGTCTCCTCCAGAATTCAAAGTCTAATGAGCAGATACAAAGAAGAATTCATTCACTGGGATGTTAATAATGAAATGCTTCATTTCGACTTCTACGAGCAACAGCTTGGACCGAACGCCACCCTGCAGTTTTTTGAGAAGGCACATCAAATAGATCCATTAGCCACACTTTTCATGAATGAATATAATGTGGTGGAAACTTGCAATGATGTTAATTCCACAGTGGACACATACATATCAAGAATGACAGAGCTAAAGCGAGATGGTGTAACAATGGATGGAATTGGACTTCAGGGTCATTTTGATGTGCCAAACCCTCCTCTCATGAGGGCTATCCTTGACAAATTGGCCACTCTTGGCCTTCCAATTTGGTTAACAGAAGTTGATATCAGCAAACAATTCAGCAAAGAGAGTCAGGTCAGAAAACATAACCGTTTTAGTTCGGATAATTTTAGGCATGCCGGCTCAAAAACCGGTCCCTCTTGCATAAGTCGATAATATTATTCTTGTACTTGGCAACGCATACCGTCCAAAATTCAAAATTTATAAGTTTGATCATTGTTTTCCGGACAGGCAATTTATCTAGAAGAAGTGTTAAGAGAAGGCTTTTCACATCCTGCTGTCAATGGGATAATACTCTGGACAGCCATCCGCCAAAACAGTTGTTACCAAATGTGCCTAACTGATAACGACTTCAACAATCTGCCGGCAGGTGACACTGTCGACAAGCTCCTAAAAGAGTGGCAAACCGGGATTTTGGAAGGTGAAACGGACGAGTATGGTTCATACAGTTTCTCCGCTTTCTTGGGTGAATACAAGGTGACAGCCAAGTATGGCAACAAAATAGTGAAATCAACCTTCTCTGTTAGTCAAGGTGAAGAAACCAGGAATTTCAACATTCAATTGTAATAGAACAAGCAGTGTACAACGATGGTAGAATTATACAGTATAAGGATGCAGAATGAAATTCTACCTACGAATGTATTCATTCAAAAATATATCGGCAAATTACACAACAAATTAGGGGCAATTTCAGTAAGATTTACCTTAGCGCATTGGGCACGGCAACTTCTTTGTGTTGACGGGAATAAAGTAAGCTTGTAAACCATAGAGCTAAACTACAAAACTGGGGCTGATGCCAAATAAAGAAAAAAGTATACATGACCATAAAATTGGCATAACGTAATAGCAGCAGCATCGAAGGAATGTATTCTGGTGATGAGCTTGTTTGATCATCAGACGAGGTTTGTCGAACCAGATAAAACTTTAAAGACGAGACTTCGATTTATTAAAATCTAGTGTTCACGAAAATATGTTTCGGATTTGTTTCACCGCAAGTGTACGGTTCGTTGACAAGTAATAAAGTGGAAATTGTGAAATTTCGAGTATCATTCCCACGAGGATTGATCTAATGTGATT
>CAIGRT010037080.1:0-13788 GCA_903798405.1 Fraxinus platypoda
TGTAGATACGACACCCCAAAGCTACACTACAACTACCGCGTTATACTTTGGGCGTAATCACCTGACAGCTTACTACTTTGCCTAAAGGTGCCAAGAAGATTGGTGTGAAGTGGGTCTTTAAGACCAAATTGAATGAAAAGGGTGAGGTTGATAAGTACAAAGCTCGGTTGGTAGCTAAAGGTTATGCTCAGCGACAAGGGATTGATTATAATGAAGTCTTTGCTCCAGTAGCAAAGTGGGACACAATTCGGATGATTCTAGCCCTAGCAACACAAAAGGGATGGAGTGTGTATCAATTAGACGTTAAAAGTGTGTTTCTTCATGGTGAGTTGAAAGCAGATGTGTATGTGGATCAGCCACTGGGTTATATTCGAAAGGGTGAAGAAGAAAAGGTCTACAAACTTAAGAAGGCGTTATATGGGTTAAAGCAAGCACCACGTGCTTGGTATAGCAGACTTGAAACTTATTTTGTCAAGGTGGGATTTGAACGACGTGATTACAGCATACTCTCTTTGTCAAAACAGAAGAATGAGGTAAAATGTTCTTAATTGTGAGTTTGTATGTTGATGACTTAATCGTTACTGGGAATGATGCATGCATGTTTGAAAGCTTTAAGAGTTCCATGAAGGTTGAGTTTGATACGACGGATTTAGGGAAGATGAAGTACTTCCTTGGTGTTGAAGTCTTGCAAAATTCAGAGGGTATCTATTTAAGTCAGAAGAAGTATGCTAGTGAATTACTTGAGAAGTTTGGATTACAGAATGCCAATTCTGTGAAGAATCCTATTGTGCCTAGTTTCAAGCTGTCAAAGGAAGGTGAAGGTACTAGAATTGATGCTACAATTTATAAGCAATTAATTGGGAGTCTCATGTACATTAATGCAACAAGACCCGATTTAATGTACGTAGTATGTCTCTTGAGTAGATATATGACCAATCCTACTGACCTACATATGCAAGCAGCAAAGAGAGTTCTTCGTTATTTAAAAGGAACCGTGGAGTTGGGTGTGTTTTATAAGAGAGGAGATGTTGGTGAACTATTGGCCTACATCGACAGTGACTATGCTGGAGACACTGATGATAGGAAGAGCACATCTGGTTGTGTGTTTTTATTAAGTGGCGGAGCAGTCTCCTGGGCGTCAAAGAAGCAACCGGTGGTGACTTTGTCTACCACTGAAGCAAAATTTGTGGCAGCAGCTTTCTGTGCTTGTCAATGTATATGGATGAGGAGGGTGTTAGAAAATATTGGGTACTCACAGGGTAAGTGTACAACTATTATGTGTGACAACAGTTCAACGATTAAGCTGTCCAAGAATCCGGGTATGCATGGTAGGAGCAAACATATAGATGTGAGGTTTCATTTCTTGAGGAATCTCACTAAGGAGGTTGGTTTATTGTGGCACCGATGATCAAGTGGCTAATATCATGACAAAACACTGAAGCTTGAAGTGTTCTTAAAGCTGCGTGAGAAGCTTGGGATATGTAAGGTACCAAACTTAAACTGAATGCATACTGCTTCAGTTTAGGGGAGGAATTGTTGGGATTTACTTGTTTCTATTAAGGTTTAGCTTTGCCAAAGTTCTGTTAATAAGTTCCTATTAGTTAGGAACCAATAGATAGGTCTTGACTCTTTCAGTAACTTATACCATGTCTTTAGGCATAGGACGTGGGCTGCATTGTTTTTTATTTCCTTATCTTGTAAGGCTATATAAGCCACCCGTTTGTGTTCAATAAGTCCCAGGATGTTATTCCAGAATTGTGTGAGTGCATAGCTTTATAGTTTTTGCTTTCAACAGGAATGGTTCATATCTAGTTTATACTTCAAAACCAACTGGAGGAATGGTTCATATCTAGTTTACACTTCGGAACCAGCCAAACAAATTGGTCCAACCATATGTTTTATAGTATTTGATATACGTTTATTCGAAGATTGACTTGTATTTTTTATGTTGAGTCAATGGTCGGGAAAGAAATATGACCGAAGAGATAAAAATAAACTAAAAATGGTTGCCAAGGGTGGAAGATTGTAATGCATGTTGTCTTTTGTAAAATGGTAGCATGATGTCTTGAGGTAAACAGAGAAGAAAAAAACATGCTCTGCAAATGCTATGTCTGGTCTATGATCTTACGCATAATCGAGTGCAAAACTTGACACAGAAAAAACAGATCCAACCCCGAGTAGCAGAAATGCAATCTGCTAGCTCAACTCCAAGTAAAATTAACATTCAAAGAACAAAATAATTGTGTACTTTTTAGTAAAATATACATGAAAAACCTCGCCTTTTCATCTCAGCATCAAACAACTATAATTTTATTTACACGAAACCTGCATACAAAAATACCGATTTTCGAGATTCCACATCGGGGATAATTCTATTTAGGATACTGCCAATATATGGCGAGACTCAGACTCCTCATCGGGGAAAATCTTGTCAACTGGATTTTCCTCGACTTCATCTGAATTATAGGAGAAGATGTCAACAGGGGCGCTGATGATGCCAACAGACCCTTGCTTGTGTTTAGGGCTTTTACGATGATCATGGTCAAGATAGATCACAATCACAGTAATATCATCATGGAAATGGCGCCTAACTCCCTTTTCAATCTTTCTAATGTCCTTGTATCTCACCTCCCTCTTCTTTGCTGCCTCGTGAATGGCAGCTCCGACTAATCTCTTGGCTATACCCTGTAAAAATTCAGCACAAAGAACAAGCAAGTCAAGCTAAGCTTTTTGTGTAATCCGACCAAAAACTTTCAAGAAATGACCAGCCAAAAGTTAAACGAGATTAACAATGCTATATCGCATGACGTAAAAGTGATGCTTTGCCATTGTTTTTTAACTAATCCAGCACATGAATTTTCATTCTTGTACCACATTTTTAACGAGAAATGAATTGTAATAATGAAAGCAAGCATTATATGTGGAGTAACATAGCATTTAGATGCAACTGAAAATAATAAGAGACCCTTGCAATCCAAATCCCGAGGTCTTTACATAGAACAGGCTGAACAGCTAATAAAGCAAATGTCACAACTGAGCCTCTGTTTGGGAAGAATTTATAAAAGGTTTAATTCATAAATAAATAGAAATGAGTGGTGGATATATAGATATTACTTATGGATCCATTGGAATGCATAGTTGAAAATGAAACTGTTTATAAATGATTTATAGACTTTGCCAGACAAAGGCAAAATATATGGTTAAAGCCAGAGGAAAAGCATCCACGTGTTAATGTCTATACTGTAATTATATATATAAAAGTCGAGGGTACTAGAAACTTACAGCTCTTGGGTATTTATATACAATTTCCACTGCAGCTTCATCACTAAGATGTTCCCAGAGGCCATCTGAAGCAAAGATTAAGAACAAATCTTGTGGCCTGAGCTTCCGAGTTACAATTGAGGGTTCAGCTGTTAACAGTGGTCTCTTCAAAGGAACAGGATTTCCAAATTGTAAGAAAAGGGGGTCTCTGTTAAAGTCTGGTTTTTTCAGATAGACATCGCCAATAGATCTTGACACCTGGAAATTATAAACGTACAATTTAGCATCTTACATGAGATGTTGACAGGACGTAGATAAACAAAAAGAAAAGAACAAAGAAACAGTTAATAATAGATACATGCTCCATTCTACCGACACCATGCTTACCTCTATATTTTATGGAAAGAAACAAAAACTAGATTCTAAAATTTATATGAGCATCGTGCAAATTTATAGCCATCCAGATCAATATGGACAAAAACAGAGGCAGAGAGCTAACATTTCACAAGAATCACAACACTTTGCCTTACGAGATCTTCAAGGACATCTCATATGCAGAAGGCTGCATGAGACAATGGGAAGAGAGGCAGAGCGTGTGATTCCTGGATGAGCAAAGATGTAGCCCTTCAGAAAATGAATATACATAAATGAGGTAATGTGACTGATTGAAATTGTGTAAAGAATAACAGATGATTACCTTTCGGAGAAAAACAGAACAAAATGTGTAAAAAAAAAAGAAATAATTTTTCAATTTACTGAGCAGGCAAATAATCTAAGTAACATATGCAGTAATTTCCACATAACAAGGCACAACAAACTACTCGTTCTTAAGGAGAAAGTTCACGATGTATGACATAACACGTACCAATACCAGAAACACACTGGTGCTAGCATCTTTAGTAAGACAGGGGATTGCCATTTATACTTTGGAACAATCAAATTTAGAAATGTATTAAAGAAGATTAAAGCTACAATGAGGACGCCTCCCATGTTAAGAGCTACAGGTCACCTTTACAAAACCTTCATCCAAAGCATGTAACAAAGATCTGAATTTGATCTCATGGTTGATGGAGGAGCTCTCTTCGTAGCTTATTAACAAAGATTGGGCTTAAACAGTATACTGAGGGAACTCAGAAATCAATCAGGAGCCTCAGCCGTTCAAAGTCACTGATCTAGATTCCAGGATCAGTTTGAACTGAATCCGAATCACACAAAAGACAATCCATTGTGTATTTCTAAATGCTGATTATGCTAGTGTATATATGGACAAATTAGTTAATAGTAGCCAAATCAGAAGAATGAAAATAATCACCTGAATAATGCCCTTGATTCTCCAAACTCCACGACAATTGACAACTATAAGTGAATCATCAGGATGTTGAGCTTCAACCTCCCTCCTTACCTTTTCGCACGCCACGTTATGATCTGTTGACAATCGCTCTGCCACCACTGAATTCCTCTTCCCATCAGAACCTTTGCTGCCAAGCACTGCTCTTGAGTCTCCTAAATTCGCGACATACAGTTCACCATCTGAAATTGCACCGACTAAACAACATGATCCAACTGAAACAATCTGTGGTCTGACAGGCAATGATCGCTTCACTAGTCGAGTAAAATCCTCTTCTATAGCATTAAATGCCTTCTTTATTACATCCACGGATAACCCTCCATGTTCTTTGGTAAATTCTGAAAATATTCAAGCACATTTCAGATATAGAAAATAACATATAAGGATTTGCGTAGTTTATTAAAGTATAAGTCAAAACTCAACTTCCAATTTATACATCGGATCTATACAATTCATTGAACAGTTACTCAATTATCTATTTTCTTCAACCAATAAAAATGTGTCGTAGAAACAAATATTAAGGGTCAGTAGAAAAATGAGAAGAAGACACAAAAATCTCAAAAGTTTAAGATTAAAAACTAAAACCCCTTTTCAAAATTTCCTTATAAAGTTCCATAATTCATACCTTTGAGAAGCACAAAAATACTTTAAATTAAAGAGCCACATGTATACATCGATCCATAATCTTCAAACTCACAATTCATGTAATAAAAAAAATTAAAAATTACACATGCATCTCCAGATAAGCATCATCATCTTATGTATATAGGCAATAAAAATAAGAAATGACCATTCACACACATAAATATAGAGAAAACCCCGAAAAAACAGACCAACAGAGAATTGTGCATAGCAATATTACTGTGTAAATAAGGGAAGAGGTGGCGATTAACAAAACGGGAGGCTTCAGGGCCTCCGTGTCCATCGTAGACGCCGATGTAAATTGCTGATGGCGAAGTGTAGACTTGGCTCTGGTCTTCGAGGCTAGAATTAGCCTGCACAACAGCTATAGAAAAATCTCCAGATGCGTGTGGCTTCAAATCCATGTGCCATAACAACTCATCATTCCGAATTCCTAAACATCTCTCCAACGATCTAAAACAACACGATCTCAGCATTTTCTATATCGCGATTCTTCTTTTTTTTTCCCCAACAATTTCAGATTTTAAAGTATTTTTGTGAATGTATGATTATTATGCAGTTCTGTAAGAATCGTGGGGGTATATGTGAATTCTGTGGGGGTGGGTTTATGGAAGACTATGGTGGTGAAGTAAGTGGAAAACCGCGTGAGAAAGAAGTGGAACGAGAAGAATGAATTCACACGGTGACACCACACCACTTGCACAGTTGCACTCCGCGTTTTAGGTTTTTGTATTTTGAGTTTGCGTGTCAAATGTGTTAGAAAAAGTTACTTTAATTAATTACTTTTAAACTTTTTTAAAAAATTGAAATTACCTTTTAGAGTAGTTTTTCACTGGGCCCGTTTGATTCTTATTATTGTAGAATGAAAATGAAAAATATAATCGTTATTGGGCCCCACACAAGAGATAGAAATTCAAAATTGATGGCTTGTTGCTATGGATAACGATTTTATTTTTCATTTTTATGGATGAAAAATGAGAAACAAACGGGGTACAATAAATTTTATTTCTTTTGTGGATCGAATCAAATCATTCAATGATCTCGTGAAATGCATGCATTGCTGGGACATAAAAAGTTTGTTAGAGAATAGTCCTCAATTATTGATCTTAGTATTTTGAGATTTATTTAAGTTTGGAGTTCGTTTCACTTTTGAAAGAATTGTCTATTTGAAAATTAATTTTTACAAGTATTTCCTATTTCAAAAATAGTTTTAGAAAAAGTCATATTGAACTAACTTTTTCTAAAAAACTTTTTTAAATAGAAGAAATACATTTACAAAATTAGCCAAACAAATTTAAAAGTAACTTTTGAATCTCAAAAACTCATTTTAACTTTTCAAAAAACCATATCGAATGGACACTTAATCAAATTGAATGATACGCAAAATGTAAATAGATGTGTAACCTAGAAAAAAAATGTCTAGACTAATCCTCAATTTCAATTATTTACGTTTAGCCAATATTTGGTCGCATTCTCTAAAAATCTGCTTTTTAGCTAAATCAATCAGGGGATTAACCTTGCTTCTTTTGTAGGCTTAGCCCCCGTTTGATCTACATTATTATCTCATTAAAATGAAAAATATAACCGTAATCCATTACATCAACATTTACCGTTTGATCTACATTTTTATCTCATTAAAATGAAAAATATGACCGTTATCCATCACATCAACATTTAAATTCAAATTTTCTATCTCTTATGTGGGCCCCAATAACGACTATATTTTTCATTCTCATTTTACAATAATTTGGCTCAAACAGAGCCTTAAGTCGAATTATTTGATAATTTCGTAGACTGTATGTACATTCTCTAATAAAAAAGTTGACGTTAGAGCCCTCAACTTTAAATCATGATATCCGACTCTTTAATATAGAATTTTTTTTGTGTGTACATCATACTTATTTTCAGTATTCATTTGATTTTTTACGCAAACTTTGTCGAAATGATAAATTTATCCTCAAACTTAAATGATATGCAATAAATCCTTACTGTATTTTGTTTTACACTATAATATGAAACATTTTATTACAAAAAAACAATAATAAGAGATAGGTCATTCAAAAGTTAGATGGGGCAACCATGGGATTTCTCTTTTCTTTTCATCTTACCTTCTAAACACGTTATGGAAAGTTAATTGATTAAAGCTTATTGCAATATTTTATTATTGACTTGGACCAAAAGGCAATGCAATAGTTCTTTTTGTAAGGTATTGTTTGGTAGAAAAAAAAGTTAAAATACTAGGCAGGTGAATTTCTCAAATGCAATAGAGTTTGAAGGGGTATACTTTTTGATAGCAATATGAATGCGACTTGAACGGATTTTCCACGAGAATGAGTGGCATTTTGTTTTATTGCATAAAATTCAGAACCATAGGTCCATAGCCAATTAAATCTAGTTGGTAGTGACTGTTTAGCATTGAAGAACGAGTAGGAAGAAGGTAACATGCCAGCGTTTTCCTTCTACAATGACTTGGAGACCTAGATGACAAGGTGTTGACATCGAGGCGCCGAACTTTCTTGTTGAAAGTGAGCTTTTATGAAAGTTAGCTTGTTATTTCTCAAGACACTTTTATTCGCTGAAGAATAGTTGAGCTCTTGAGAAAAGTCTCTTGTTTCTTGTCTACATCAAGTTGGATTGAATGTTCTACAATGTTTTGAATTTTACGTTAAAATGATATTTTTAGTACGTTAAATTGGATTGGTTTAAGGAGAACAAGGTTAATTGGATTCGGCATGGTAGATTGTTGTTTTGAGTTATGATAGTCAGACAGGGTTTGGGGACTGGGGGATGGGTCATTTTTTAAAAAAAAAATTTAAATTGTCCAATCAGTGAATGACACGTGTCCCGCCTATTTTTACGCCGTCCCCAACCCTATTTTTGTAGCAAAACTCTTGTTGTTTTATTCAAGTAAACATACCTAGTACCATGTAGAACTAGAGCATGTTTGAACTCATTTTTGCCCAAAATGCATTTTGGAATAATATTTTGATGGGGAATGTGTGGTTAGAAAATAATGAATTTTTTTGGATTTATGTGTAATGTTATTTTATTAAAGAATGTGTGATTGAAAATAAGAGACAGAAAAATATATTTTGAAAATAATGGGGATCGAACTATATTTTATAATTAACAAACATTAATATATTTTGTTTTTTAATTATTGTCCAACCCATCGTGACTTACAATTTATAGTCATTGACACTGAACTTGAGGAGCAATGTGGACACAAATAGATTTTTCTGATGTTGACTAGGTAAGGAGACCGTGGCTATAAGGCTAAGAACACTTGGACTTGAGAATCTCATGCCACCGAGGGACTAATATAATATATATTTGGAGCATTAGAATTTCAAAAGCTTATTTTCTATTTATTTTTTATTTTAACTAATAACAAGTTATTTATTTAAATGGAAATTCTTAAAGCTCAAACATAGTCATCTCTCGAGTCTCATTACATATTTTATTCATTATTTGACGTTCAAATATGACGGTTCTTTCATAAATTGAAGAAAAACTTCAATATAAAGATCGTATTTGTACAATTGGTAAGATCGATCACCTTGACATCTGAAATTGTAGGGAGAGAAGCAAAGTGGACATTAGATGCTCAATTTGTTAGGTACGAAGTGTCATGAATTAAATGAACAATTCTACTACGTGTACGTATAAAATTGTATTATCGAGAGTTTTCTTCATTCATTGACCCCAAATAACCTTGCTTCAAACACCTTGATCAGAGTAGGGATGGCTAAAAAGCTCGATGACTCGGGCAGCTCGGGCTCGGCTCGGCTCGGCTCAGCTCGGAAAAGGTTCGAGCTGAGGCTGGAGCCAAGCCCCATCTTAGGACGTCGGCCCGAGCCCAGCCCGGCCCGTGTTACGAGCTGCCTGCTTTAAAAAAAAAAATTAAAAAATGCTATATTCAGCAGGTAGCTATTTTAGTTGCATGCTTTGTGCAAGCAGTTGTGCGCTACAAACTAGCTGCCTGCATTGTGCAGGCAGTTGTAGAATAGGGAAAAAAAATCGAGTTGAAAGCTCGAGTCGAGCCTCGTTTTTTTGGCCGAGCTTTTGCTCGGTTCGGGCCAAAAAAAGTTGGGCCCTTTTTTGCTCGAGCTCTTTGAGTTTCGGCTCGTTGTCATGACTAGACCAGGGTGACCACTTGTCTCCATGTATTCAATTGAACAATTAAAACCTATTGTAGAACAGTATTAAATAAATAAAAAAAAACATTAGTACCTAGTGATGTACAAATAAAATTTTATTGTTATATTAATTTTTTTCCTTTTAAAAGGTCTATTAGTTTTAGACAACACCCATAAAATATATTCTTGTTGAATTATGGAATTGCGATGGAGCTCTACTTGACGTAGTGATACCAACATTTGTCACTTGCTCAAGGACAAAGAGAGGCATAGAACGTGAAAGGCACCTATAGTCACTGATAAACTCACGTGTTTCTTACTCTAATATGCATTTTTTATGTACTTGTTACCGTGTTGGAAGGGTTCGACAACATAAATGTGGACTTCATTTTGTTAAGATTGAAATATTAGTAATTTTTCGTATGGGGTATTTTTGAAAGAATAGTGAGGTATCAAATTCGAGGTGATGTAGAGTATCGAAAGATGAAATGTTTTTTGATTAATATCATCTATTCCATAATCGAAATAAGCGTGGATACATGTTACATCATACTTTTAAAATAGGATAAAAGGGATTTCTCCTCAACAAAAACGAAGCTTGAACCCAATCTCGTTGACCTAGAAAAGCTTCACTCTTACTACTCGTGATAAGCCTTCAACCTTATTAAAATTGAATTATTAAATTTTTACTTTTATTTCGATCTAGACAATCCCGCCAAATTCGTTATTTTGTTTAATAAACAAATGATGTCGCTTGCGTAAACAGATAATTTGTATGTACCTTTGCTTAATTCCGAAGCGAGATTGTTACATTATTCCATATTTCAAAGGAAAAATACGTAACTACCAAAATTTTAAATTATACTTTTAAATTTAACAAATTTGATGAAATCTTTCAAAAATTAGGTGGTCACATTTTGTGACCTATATTTAACCAAACATGTCTCAATCACAATAAAATACAATTTATGATCTAGTGTGACTAATTACAAATCACACATGGTCGATGTCACGTAACACAATTTATGAGTCACAAAATTAGTTGGTACAAAATTCGTTGTTTGATTCTCATTATTTTTAAAACATATTTTTCTTTATATTCTTTTCAATCACATATTTTTCAATAAAATAATATTACACGCAAATCAAAATTTTGTTCTTATTTTTCAACCACGCATTCTCCATCAATTTACTCTTCCAAAATGTATTCTTATGATAAAATGGGGCTCAAACAATCTCTAGTCTCGAAATCACAAATCACACAATTAATGGATCATACATGACAATCACTCTTGATCTCACTCCATCCCACTCCACTACTGTCGGTACCATCCAAATTGCCGATATCACCTCAAATCCTCCACCACATACGAGTAAAATAGTTAGCAATGGCATGCTCTTCATCTCACTTCACCTTAACCAACCGTCTCATGTATTACATTGCATAAGAGGGAAATTAGGGAGCCATTAATCAAAATTAATAACTGAATAAACCGATCAAATTCCATGTTGAACGGAATCAAGAATAAAGAGCAAATTGCTTGACTTTGCTCTAAACTGTAGCCATTCATCCCGACAAACGTGGGTCACTCTCTTACTCATTTTTTTCTCTTCCACTACCACTAAGATAAACACGCATATTTCCCATAAATCAATTTCAAAATTGAACCCAAAAAGAAAATGGATTCAAGAAAGTGGCGGTGGAGCAGGGGAAGAAGAAAAAGATGAATGGCATTTCTAGTGGCGTGGTGGGAGTGGTGACAGCGACGGACGACTACCTCAATTTAATTAAACGGAGCGACGGTGGATGGTGGTATTAGTGATGGTGGAGCAGGGGAAGAAGAAGAAGTTGGGAGGCATTTTCAGTGGTGGGAGTGGTGGTGGCGGGCTGGCGGCAGACGGCGAGTGAAGGTGGAGACTGTTGGAGTGTTGATCTAGGTGGCAGATAAATAGATTAAATGATAGGTAGGATGGTATGAGGTGAGGTTTGGTGTAGTATATATCGATTCCGCTACACGGACATGGATGATGACAGGTTATTTCCAGGCTAATGTGGCAATATTCAAAGAAAAAAAAATTCACTTCTGCTAGAGACGCTTCTCTCTCAAATCTACACCCACGAAGTCCCTCTCTCCCAAATTGAAATCCACTCAGTACTCTCCTCGCCTCACCATCTCCGGCCTCACTTCAGCCGAAGGTGTCCCTGTCGCTTCGGCAGCAAGTGCATCGACATTTTCGCCTCTTGACGGTTCAGATTCTCCGGCCGCACTTCAACCTAATGCTTCGCCTCTGCTTCGACTGCACTTCTAGACATGTTTGTATACTGCATAACTTCTATAAAAATCATAGAAGCACAATTAAAGTAATTCTCTACCATTTATATTATAGAAGAACGTAAAAATGTGTTTACTACTTCGATTCCTATTAGTTCCCAACATACTAATATAGTGATTATTAGTAAATGATCTCACTCATTAACATATCAAAGAACCTCAAGATCATGAATAGAACCACTATCCTGTAAATGATTTAGGTAATTTATAAGACAATCATGTATGATTAAGTTCTTTAGCGCAAATTAATCAACTTTTACTTAGTCGAGTCCAATACACCTCCAGGTATATTAGCGTCATTACTTTCAAGCGAACAATCCACATCCAAGTCAAATTACGTAGCTTGATTAGTAGTGTAAGAAACAAAACTTAGCTAATTTGACTCATAGAAACTTATTACACAAATCAAGCATAAAAACATTAATAATTCGCTGTTGCAAATTATAAATTATAAGGTGAATCTGGTCCATCAACTCCCTCGCTGTTCCTGAACCAGTAAGTCTGATCAAAGGAGGCTGCATCAGTTGGAACATCATCCATCACCCGTTCATGGCCTTTGGGAAAGTATATTCCTGTACGAGGATGAGGAAACCAGCAAAGTTGTCCATCGTGCTCCTGCTGCATCTTATCCCCGCCCTCTACTGATTCTTTCAATTTGATACTATTATATGACCCTCCAAGCTTGCTCATGCAACGTCCAATTCGTTCAACTTCAACCTGCCTGCAAAAATACGTCGTGTGTTTGATTAGTGATGTCAAAGTGGACGACGCTCGCCTAGATTCAAGAGGCCTGGTGGGGCTGCCTTCGAAAAAGAGTCATGCGCGATTTGGCACTATAGCCCGCAAGGCCAAAAATAAACAAAATTCAAAACAATAATACATAATCTCGTCTCGACTCCAATTTGAGATAGGCATGTGACTCAAAATGGATTTGAGACTAGCCATCTACAAAACTCAGGACAACACATGCCCATAAGCCTTTTGTATCTCTTTCTACGGTGATTGACTCGATTGACACCACACTTAGCTATTTTGTTGGTTACCTATAAGCAACATTTGCATCCCCTTTTCATTTCACCTTTAATTATTATTAACGATTGGACTTGACTATTTAAGAAAAAGTAACTTGAAAATAAATTATAAGCAAAAAAATTATATAAACAGAGGATAATTAACCTAACAAGGAACAATGACTTGGTCTTCATAATCCCAGCTCTGGCCATGGAAATGAGAGTAGTTTCAAACAGCTGCAAGACCCTTTATATACATGCTAAAGAATAATTATATAAAGCCGTTAATTAATTATGTCGTTTTTCCAATTAATGTAGAATAGATTCTTTTCTTAAATCTGGCGATCAATATTTTTAAACAAATCAAAACAGAAAAGCGAAAGCCATATTTGAGTTATCTGCAGATTCTTATAACTTGCGGTTATGAACTACTTATAAGTAATATTCCGAACAAGAGAAGATGATAATTATTACTCTATCTAAGGTACTTATTCACCGAGTAATCTTCATTTCTTGTCTATGAACACACAGAATATATTTCTATTTGTGCGACTTTGATGTCCACTGTCTGGGGCTGTTCACTTATGTGTCCATTGTTTAAATTTATTTTATATATGTTAGGTTTATATTTTGTATTGGCGATTCTGTGAATAAATTGACCAACTTGAACACTTATAAAAGATTAGGGACTGAATTGTAAAGTTTCATAGTTGATGGTTAGCTTAGGGTTCGGGGTTCCATGTTTGGAGCAAGAAGGATTCAAGTCGGTTTTTCGCTAGCTTCTTGCCGGAGTGCTGCTCGAGCGGATGGAACAGAGACTACCTCGCTCGACCTTCGCCCTACTGTCGCTCGGCCAGACCTAATTTTCTATTTTCGAGATTTTTACTAGGCCCATACAACCTTTTTCGTCCAACCTATATATTGAAGCGCCGCACTTCATACGAAAGAGAGGTTGAACACATTACATTCTTGAGAGAATTCATGCTTCATCATATTCAAAGTTCAATCCTTCCATTGTTCTTGTGCTAATCATTGTGAAAACATGAAAGAGCCAA
>CAIGRT010037127.1:0-10563 GCA_903798405.1 Fraxinus platypoda
TCTAGTGTAAGAAATCTAGCCCCGTAACAAACTGCTCCGCTTTTGATTGGTTGCAGGTTAATCAAAACAAAATTTTAGGACTTTCTCTGTTGGTAGATGCTTGCTTTCAACTCACCTAATATGCCTTTTTTGGGCCGTGCAAAATATTAATTTTTTTATTTTACTTTTTCAATGAATAATTGTATCTATATTATAATTTTTATTTGTTGCATTACATTTAATTTCTCTCAAATTTCCGAGGTTTGATTATTGTGCTAATTTAAAAATTTAAGAAAAAATAAACAAAAATTAAGGATACAGCCGCTACAACCAAACCTCGAAGATAATGTGTCCTTACAAAACTTAAAATATCTAAAGAGCCCTTGAATTAGAAGTTAAATATTTCATTAGTCACTGAATTTTACACGTTTTACTCACTCAACTTTAAAATGATTTTGAATGATCATTAAACTAGCACAATGCACTACATAATTCACTTATCATGTTTCATTACCACTTAACTTTTAAAATACTTTTGAGTATTCACTGAAATTCAATATGTTGTACTTCATCACTCACTCATCACATTCCATTAGTGACTAAACTTGTACCACCGTCACACTTTTGCCCACTAAACTTTAAAATGTTTCATAGTGGTGGCTGAATTTTACTCATTGAATCCAACTGTTCATAAATTTAAAACTTTGAAGTATAAAATACCATACATGCAGATGATGCCATTATTTCCTTGTAAATTATTTTGTGACAACTCTAAAAATTATATTTTATTAGTCTTGATTATCTAAATCCAAAATTTCATTACCTATTTGAGATATAATTTTTATTTTTTTTATTTGTGTCTACGATTTCAATCGAATAAAGAAATATTTTATCTATTTTATTTTCTCGACGTAAAGGAAAATTAAAATCCAAATTAGGATTTATGTCAATCTGAAATTAGCATTAATCTATCTCATTGAACATAGCTTTTTGAGGACTAGAGAAATATCTTCTTGATCAATATAAATTTCTTTGTCTTAGACTGAGAGTCACATTATCCATTCGATATTTATTTATTTTATTTTCTTTAGCTAGGTCAAATCCCATAGAAAATCAATTTACTCGTAAAATATTATTAAGTTCAGTGACTACTCAAAAACATTTTAAAGTTCAACGAGTAAAGCTTAATGGAGGTATAAGTTCAGCGACTAATGAAACATGGTGGGTAAATGATGAAATGCAACTTATTACACTTTGGTGATCACTCATAAACATTTTAAAGTTCAATGGCATATGAAATATGATGACTAAGTGATAGATGAGGCTGTAAATGGATCAGATATAGATCGGATCTGTCCATATCCAATCTAATCTGATAAGAATAATTCATGGATCAGATTCAATCCGATAATCCAATGAATACTTGATTGTTAAATCCATATTCGATTTGTTATATTATTGGATTCGATCCGAAATATTTTACACATATTCTTTTATTATTGCAGTATAAGGAAATAACCAAATTAACTTGTTGGCATTTCAAGAACAATCCACAAGATAATACCAAGTTAAAAGGAACCAAAATATGCAATATTGCAATGAATACATATCCAACAAATGTTCTAGAGAGAGTAAGCAACAAAAACTAAGTAAAAATAAAATAAAAATCTCAAGCGCAGCTTAAGAAGTTTCAGCTCTCTTTCCAGGTCATATCATCCACCAGTCCACCACACCTACAAAAAAAAAAGGTTTAAGAATAAAGACTGTATAAAACAAATATTATTTCAAGAAATTGAAATAATTAAAACTTACATAAACTTCATCTTTTAGAATCATTGCTTTTGGTATTGTAAGGCCTTATTTGTAGCATTCATATCAAGTTCTACAAGAAAACCATGACAATTAAGTATGTGTAAATAATGAATAATAATATATAGCCACTCGAAAAAAAAAATAACCAAACTCAATAATCAACATACTTTTCATTTTGAGGGAAGGAAGTCAATCTTGTGTAGTCACCAAAGCATTCGTTAGGAATTATGGATGAAATTATATCGCACAAGATGAAATAAAGATCACAACACAAGAAGAACACAAGAAATTTAGTAGAGCAAAGAAGAATTTACTATAATATAGTGGAAGAATATAAAGATATTGTAATTACAATATTGTCTAACTTGTCTAATTTTTAAAGAAGTACCAACTATATTTAGGATATATGTCTAACGGGGAGCTAGGGCTCGTTGGAGCAGCTAACGGGAATACGGTTAAATCTTCTTGGTCCATATTTTGACATTTTTAAGGTCCACTTCAACTAATCCACAAATACCCAATGAAATTTGGGTCAAATTTTTACAAAATGTACAGTTTCCGAAAGCAATGAAGGACAAAAATTATTAATTACTCTTCCTTCCACACTAAATGTAGCCTTAGACACTGCAGTAGTTGCTGGAATAGCTGATATGTCACAGCAATTTTTCTAAAAATAGAGAATTTAACACTATTAACCTTCCACCAATTCAGAACTTTAAAATTTTCAGTTCTAGGAAATAACGGCTCCTTCAAATAATTCTCTAACTTTGACTTTTTAGAAGAACATGATAAACTAGAAGATCGAGATTGTGTTGACCAATAATCAAACCCACTCAACTGGTCCTCTAGAGAAGCCCCCATTCCATGATCACTACTAGAACCAACTTCTTGACTTACTTCCATTTGAGATTGACATGAACTATCATCATACTCATTGAAATGGTCAAATATTACCTTGCGAACTCTTTCAGCATATGTATGAGCATCAATAACGTGGAGCTTATCATAATAATATTCCACCAAATCCATTTTAAATCTTGGATAAAAAACAAGAGATGACGCTAATACCAAACAACACTCCTCCCAATGTGTAAAAAACTTCAGTTTCATTGAGTCAGCCACCATACACAAAAAGCTATGTTCACTACTTTTCCACTTAAGATAAATGTAGTGAATATTACAAACATCGGGAAAAATACATTTGATGTGAGAAAATGAGAACCATAAAAAAGATTTGTTGCATCACAAAATATTCTCAAGCAATCACATAAAACATTAGCAATTTTTCATTCTTCATCACTTTGATAGAGTTTATAATTACGATTCGTTTGTGCTAAGCGCCAAAGCAACTCTTTCCATCTCTATTGCAATTTCAATCATCTGAAAAGTAGAATTCCACCTAGTGGAACAATTCATCTTCACATTTTTCTTATCTTTCAACTTAAGTTAATTTTTTGCATGAGTAAATTTATGTGTTACATATGGAAACCTTTTCAAATACTTCATAGTTTCTCTAACCTTACAAATAACTCTCCAATTACTTTCAACCCATGTTCCACAATCAAATTAAGAATATAAGCACTACAATGCACATGAAATAACTAATATTCCAAAGGTATTGCAGACTCGTCACAAAGCCAACTTTTCCAGCTTCTCACCATGGCATCATTGATTGTAGCATTGTCAGCCACTATAGAAAACAATTTTTTCTCCAGTTTCCAATCCAAAATTGTGTTAGTGATTTATTTGAAAAGTGTTTATGCATCATGAGGATATTAAATACATATGTAACCAATTATTTTTTTGGTCAATTCCCAATCACCGTCAATAAAATGAGATGTCAAGCATATAACCAATATCTGCATGATTAGATGTCCAAAGATCAGTAGTTAGAGTGATTCTACCTGGAAGTTTCTCAAAGTGGCTGTGTTACTTCTTCTTCTCACTTTTACAAACTTCAAAGACATTAGACCTCACTGTATTTCTTGACATANGAGTGATTCTACCTGGAAGTTTCTCAAAGTGGCTGTGTTACTTCTTCTTCTCACTTTTACAAACTTCAAAGACATTAGACCTCACTGTATTTCTTGACATAAGCTTAAACATTGTTGCAAACCATTACAAAAGATCTCAAAATATTCATATTCAATCATATTTAAAGGATAATTATGCATGATAACCATTTTAGCAAAATCCATCATACTTTTCAATTGGTCAAACTTGTGATTTTTAACTATGGCAGTAGCATCTGAGAAACTTTTGAGAATGGATAGCATTTGTTGACCAATGCCCATCCTTACTACCTTTCACGTTACATCTTTTCAAGTGATTCTTTAAGTGGCTAGTTTCTTTACTATGCTCCCTACAAATTCTTTACGACAATGCTTGCACTTTGCAATCTCATTTCTTTTGGCCATTTAAATTTTACAAAATCATTTCATACCTTGGATGTCAATTTTCGTCTCTTAGAAGAATGTGGAGGTGAATCTTCAACTTATATAACACTCGCATCATCATCTTTTTTCTTCGCTTCAACGCTAGCCTTGTTGGCCATTATATGTATCCGAAAAGTCCTAAAATAAAGATTGAAATGAGATAACAATATATAAATTAGGATTAAAGATCAAATTCTTCACAGAAGTAAAATTTCATCTTCTCGGGGTACAGTAATGTACAAAAAAACCAGATTAAAAATAAATTAGGATGTAAAAGAAATCGTAGAATCAGAAGAGAAAATTAAAAAAAATTAGAAATAATTATTAAATATATCATTGCAACCTGGACAATAGTTTGTTGATATAAACTAACCTGCTATGGATAATAAGATTTGAAAATTGGAACCCAAGAATGAAAGAAGCCAAGAACAGACGCCAAATCCAAGAAATAGACAGTAGAATCAAGAAGAAATTAGGAAGATAAGACCATGGAATGTCCTTGTTTTGATCCATACGGCGCAATTAGGATGATGAAATATGAAAGTTTGAAATAAATTTGAAAATGGTGGGTTTTCACTTTCAATACAAAATTTATTATAATATAAATTAATTTTACATTAAAATTTAATAAGTTTGTCATTCTTCATTAAGTCATAAAGTATAACACAAGTTTCAAAATGAAAAAAAACAATTATGTGTAATAAATTATGCAATAATATATAAAATATATTATATTATTATAATAAATTGAAGTGGGTTGTTATCGGATAAGATTGACTTATATCCATATTTGTTCCGTTTAGTTAACGGATTATTGAATTCGAATGTTGATCGGGTTATTTGATTGAGATTCTAAATTGAGTAATATTATTTATCATAATAAATCATCGATAATGTGGCAACTTATTATTCCTCACATTTTTCTTTCTCTCATCCCCTCTCTTTTATATAAATTGAATTACTCAATCTCATTATTGTACATATAATGTTATATCATCGTTGATTTATCATCATGATAATAAATATTATTATTTCTCTAAATTTTTTTCCCATTAATTTAATCGAATTCAGATTAAAATTCAATTCATTGATAGTCCTGATGATAGAGTACAATTTGTTAAACTTTAATGACCACTTAGAGGTATTTTAAAGTTCAGTGACTAAAACGGGATGGAGGTATAACTTCCATGACTAATTAAACATTTAACTCATTGAATCGGCTCCGAGCGGAACTCGTGTTCACTCGCAAAAAGTCCTCTGAACAGACAGCAGGTTTGGGAAAAATTCACGGTCGAGATATCGCCGGCGAAAATGGCATCGGGATGGGGCATAACGGGGAACAAAGGGAGGTGCTACGATTTCTGGATGGATTTCAGCGAGTGCATGTCCCGTTGCCGGGAGCCCAAGGACTGTGCTCTGCTCCGTGAAGACTATTTCGAGTGCCTTCACCACTCCAAAGAGGTCCATTCTTTATCTACTCTCTCCAAACCCCAAATTTCGATGTTTGTCTTAGGATTTCAGCTATGATTGTAAAATTTACATTAGGGTTTTGTTAAATTTTAATTTGTTAGATTTTAATATTATTATTTCTCCATTAGTGTAGCGACGCGTTAAATGAAATGTATTAATTAGTTTAATTAGGTTGTTCAAATTAGGGATGGTTAGAAATTAGAATCTTTGTGATTTTACAGTTTTTGTTGTTAGGGATTTAATCAGAGTATAAGTGTAATGTCGTTTAGGGCTATATCTGATCTGTTCATTAATTTTAGATGGACCTATTTTCTTCGAGTTCGGAGTTCTGCTTTATGGCTGAGAATTTGTCAAATTGAGATATACTTCATTTATGTTATAAATATTTTAGCATATTACTACTATGTTCAGTCCATTTATTTTTTGCATAACGGATGGTCATTCTCTTAAGATACAGCAGTTGTAGCCTATACCCAAATGATGAAAAATGTTCTGCAATGACGTGGGTTTCAACTCAGCCCATGTTTGGCTACTGTTTATTAACAATTTATATTTGGTCAAGCCACTTTTTAACCACATATTTCATTGGATCTACAAGTATTATCCACTTATCCGCCCCTCATTTCTACGTATTTATAATTTAAACCGTTTATAAACAACTCCCAAACATGAAATTTTGGCACCCAACTCGTCCCTGACAGTGACAAATCCTATTAATGTGCTGCTAAACTGAGAATTTTCTACACATCACACTATCTCATAGTTGTGTTCCATTCTTTAAATTTTGCAATTTGAATAATATTCTTCATAAATACAAACACCGGTCTAAAACTAGATTTTAGCAATCACTGCCTATGTGTCTATGTAAACGATATTGTAGATTCTAGCTCAGATTTTTGGTAGACCAATTAGAGTGCTTTGAATTTTACTCAACTCCAATAAAACTCGTTAACTTACATGTCAAGATTTAAGAAAAAAGAAGGTGAAAATAAAGAGAGAAGCATTAGAATTGTCTTAATCCAGAACCCAGGCAACATTATATTTGCAATTGTTAATACCGTTACTGCTGCATTTACCATTCCACCATGGCACTATGTCCACCACTTAGTGATGATGCCTGTTAAAGGGATGTTGCCAATGGTGGCGTAATTTGGAGAGGATGGCAGTGTAGTAATTACGATATGTAGGGGAATGTTGGTGGTGCAAGGGAAACAGGGACTGTATTAATAGTTGTGATACTGAATGATATTTGGCTTTTTTTCCCCTCTTTGCCTATTCTCTTTAGGTTTTTGATCTATAAATTAATGAGACTTGTTGGAGTCGAGTTGGATGCCATGCAATATGACTAGATCTTTTATTTGGAGTTCGCATATTAGAAAATAGTAGTGCTTAGCAGAATTTGGTTTTAGGTAACACTTGGATTTTGAAAAGAATAATATTTGAATAGTACAAATCAAAAGAATGGGTAGCCATTGTTAAAAACATGAAGTATCTAGGATTTTTTTTATGTAATTCATTCATAAATGTACGTGTTTTGTTGGACACAATCTGATGGGTGCAGAAAATCAAATTGGAATCTATGTTATCACCCAAATGGCCAAGCCAAATGTTACTGAAATGTGGAAGCACTTCACTATTGTTTGTGTTTTGAAAAGCAAAGGAATCAATGTGAAAAAAGGAAAAAAATGGGATAGTTAACAAACATTGTTTGCGGTTTTAAAATGTTAAGATTCTCCACCCCCCCTCCCTCAACCTGGAGACATGTTCTCTTTTCCATTTTGTTAATTTTTAAACTAGTTTTTCAAATTATGCGTTGACTTCCTATTCAATCTGGGCAGGTGAGACCTAAATCCACTAGAAGTGCCTTGCTTTTGTTCACATAGCCACATTGATAAACAATGCGCATTGGCTTAATCAATATGCTTCTTTGCAGAAGTTTTTTGTAGTACAATTTTGTAGACAATTAAGAACATAGATTTATTTAATATATTGTGTTTAGCTATACGAATATGTGCTCTCGCCTCGCAACTTTTAGTTCATTTCGAAGGTAATGGACGTTAAAAGAATGCAATGCGCATTGTTTCTACTTTCTTGAGGGGTAATTGACAATCTAGATAACTGAAACCACTTGAGTTTGTCATATTTCAATTAGGAAAAATATAGATGTTGGATTAGAATAGTTTTTGCTCGGGTAACGATATCGCTGTCATTCTTTTTCCATCCTAAAAAGCATTCTCTCATGGCACTTTATGGAAGCATGGTGAGATTTTTTTTTGTAGAAGCGTCAGGTTATGATCTATTCCAATCAAGCAACTGCACTAATAATTTATAATATTTTATGGTTCCTCTGGGAGTTCGCTTATTTCCTGTTTTCATGTGATTTTAGCTCAGTTATAAGTTTGCACTTTGCAGAATGAGATTCTTTCTGGCACAAGTATATTTCTTACTCAGCTCCCATCCATATTGGCTCTTTAGTGATCGTGAGCACCTTGACATAAGAACTTTTTGTTCAAACCCATTGCCTTGGGATGAATGTCAAACTGCAAATGTTTACGGTTGCATCCACTTAGGATGGGTTGCAAAAAAAAAACTATGGACATTTTTGAATATAGATCTAATTTATCCTGTAAAAAATCATAATAGCAATTGGACATCATCTTCTTTCTTTCAGAGGCTTCTCTCTTTCCATTTCTTTTCTTCTTCATCAAACCTAGCAGCGTAGGTGGAGATGCTGATTGAGGAAGGAGGGATGAACTGTTTGCAACTTGTATACTGGGTTGACTTGGCCAAGTTGCTTTTCGATTTGCATATCTTATTTGGAGCCCTGCTTTTCAATCTCTCTAACACATCTAAGTTTTCCCCAAAAACAGCCCCTGCTGGTCCTTATCCAGATTTCCCCCCTGAAAGACAACATGAGAAATAGAAAATAAACAGAAAAGGAAAGTTATGTAGTGCATGTCATCTGTAAGGTACGCACTCCTAAAAGTTGAAACTTCACTTGGGGGAGGTTTCTCACTTCAATTTTAGGAGCCTAGGACACACTTGACTTGTTAGATCTCCAATTGTTTTCTTTCTAGTTTAGGGTTGGGCTGCATTTAGACCAACCCAAATGTTTTAGGCTATGAATAAAACCTGCTTCAAAAGCCAAGTAAAAGAAGTGCCTCCCAATAGGCAAGATTAAGGAGCACACCTCAACTGCCTGAGGCTTATGCCACAAGGCTTGTGCCTCAGTAAGTCAAAGTGTGAGCTTTGAAAAATGGCACTTCAAGCATAATTTTTGAGGCTCTTATGAAGGCCTTGCGTTGCATGAGGGTGAGGCAAGCTCAAGGCATAAACCTCGGTGCTTTTGAAAACAGGGATCTCACTAATACTAAGCTCTGTACACTTTTCCACTATTTTCATCCAGTTCCCGTCTTGTTTACATTAACCGAATATCCAGGCTGTTTCTGATTTTGGGGGCTCTATCTAATAATCTGATAAGATACATAAGTGGGCTGAAAATAATGTTTTACAGATCAGTTTTATAAGTAAAACAAGGAATGATTTGCATTCTGTTCCCTATTTCTGTCACTATGATTTTGTACCCGCCTTGAGTCTCACTTGGCTTCTTCCCATGGTGTATTGCAGTTCCAACGCAGGAACCGAGTCTACAAGGAGGAGCAGCGCCAACTAAGGGCGGCAGCGCAGAAGGTCAAGGGAGGTGGAGATGATGGCCATCACTGATAATCATTATTGGTTTTTCTTTTAATCAGTTGAAAAATGGAAGGAAAGTAAGTGTTGTCTCGAGAACTTGTTAAAGATAAAGAAATAAGTCAACTGTATTCATGTGTTCTGGAACGTTGAAAACATGACGGAGAATGTTTCTTGATGCAAAAGACTAGTTAATTTTGTTTCCTTCGTAAAGAGACACTTTGCCCCTTGCTAGTTTTCGCTGGCACTGTGGCATTATGTTCAATTCTTGGATTGTTATTGATTATGTTTTTTTCATTTGCTTTGGTTATTTTATTTTGATAAAGCAGTTGAGGATTGAAACCTCTCCTCCTTGCACACTTGCTGGAATCTTTATAAATGACCATTTGTATGCTAAGTCAGAATGAATGGCATTCTTCTTAGTTTTCTTTCTGAAATAACCTTTATGTTCTTATTAAACCATCCTTACCATCGAACTGGTAGTCAATTTGACCATGTCTATAAACTCACGACTTGAGGGAGTTCGGAGAATTAGGCCTACCACTTGGCCAACTCGACAGGTTGGTTCCCACTTAGTTTTAACTTCTCGTCCGATAATTTAGTTATTAACAAGGTTTATAATTCACCTGAGTCTTCATCTCAATACCGGGCTGAGAAGCCCGAAGAGGTTGGACTAATTGGCCTTTGTTCATATAATGGCCGCTGTAGAACCTGTCGTCCGGGCTAATTTATTTGAGAATGGTCGTGTGGGAGCTTGGACTAATTTGCCTTTGTTCATATAATGGTATACAGTGTATTCGAACTCGTACAAATTTTATGGCTTCACAATTTTGACCGTGTTATGACCGAAAAAATGGTGATGCCGATATTTTCAGTTAAGTGACTTTACGGAATTAATTTCGACTGGAAGTAATCCTTTCCAGACTGTCCCACAATGTGTGGTCATCTCCAAAAGTTGTTATGACTACATATCAATGGTTATAAGCCTACCGTTCTTTTCGAAAATTCGTGCAGTTATTGGATTGACATCTCCTTTTTATTTTGATGTCATTTGCTATGACTTATTAAGTATAAAGGTTATTACTTATATGTCTACTTTGCTTTTAGTAATTATGTTAGGCCTTTTTTGATTTGGCCAAATTTTCCATTGAAGATGGAAATTAAATTCCATTTCCAC
>CAIGRT010037136.1:0-18392 GCA_903798405.1 Fraxinus platypoda
GTTTATGAAACTATTAGAGTTAAGAGCATATATAAAAGGCACAATCCCACATTGAAAGTCTATGAAACCTTTGGAGAGAAGTGCATCTATAAAATGAGCATGACATTCATTAATTCTCCATGGGCTTTTAAATTGTAAATTATTAAGCCCATTCATGAAATTAAAAAATTTTAATCTAAAAAAAAAAAATTCGTGAAAACCGCGACCGGTTCACCGGGTTACGGTTGAACTGACCGGTTCAGTGGGTTTTAAACGATTTTGTCAATAATCAAAAATCTGACATGATTTGGCCCGATTTTTGGCCCGATTCTCGGTTTTATCGATCGAACCGGCTTGGTCGGGCCGATTTTGACAACATTGATTAGGACTCTGTCGTTGCGCCGTCACTATCACCATCATTGCACTACTGCCATTGTCATCACCACCACCATGAAACATGATGTTCTTAGTACAAATTTGATATGGAGCATTGAATCAAACTCAACAATACAATATAAATAACATTTTTAATTTCTTTCTCTTCTATAATACTTTCCAATCCATTTAATCAAAAATGTAATCCTTTGTACATATATGGATTAACATATAAATTATTGTAATTTTGCTATTCAACAAATAAACTAAGTACATAAACTCCCATTAAGACATCGATTTGTAAGTAGTGTTCTAAAATGCACACATACGCCTGCATATTCTTGATGCATTTTAGAAACGCCTAGTATATGAGATATATGTGTGATAATGTGGTCATCATTTTGTTGACCGCATACACACGCTTAAACGCGAAAATGCGTACGTATTTTGTTAAGAATTGTGTCAAAATTAATCTAACAAAGCTCAGTCCATTTTTATAACTTAAAAATTCAAATTAGCTCAAATCACCCAAACTATGAATTATGTACAGCAATTTGTAGGGTTTTGACATTTAGAAAAATAAAAAAATCAAAACAAACTTTTCGTAGAGTTGAAAACTATCTACATCGAGCCTGAGCCTCCTTTTTCTTTTGTCTTCTTCTAGTTTTACTAGCAAGTGATGCTAGTAAAGTTCAAAATTGGATTGTTGATGGTTGTTATAATGAGGAGAAGATTAACAAAATATCCTATCTATAAGAGGTAATAAAAAATTTTGAGTTGAAATAAGGGAGTTCGATAAAGATGATTATATATCGAACGACATGAAAGATAACTTGGATGAAGAAGATGAGATTGAATTGGAATCCTATAAAGAATCGACAATATTTATGATTTTTTTAAACCAATGTTCGTGTCTAATCTAATTGTAGAAATTAATTACCAAGTAATTATAGTATTTATGATTTTGAACAATATGTATAAAGTTCAAAAAATGTATTATTTTATTTATTTATCAGTTTAAATATTTAAAATATTATTAAAAAGTGACAAATGCATAATTACGTATATGCTTCGCATAGGCATGAATATGTTTGTAATGTTTAATACTCGATCGAAACGTATTGACACGCATTACTCATTTTAGAACTTTGTTTGTAAGTAAAAATAAACCTACCAAAAGGTCAACCCTACAAAAAATATATATATACTCCACTGACCAAAAGTTTAGCAACCAATAGATTTTGGTTGCTAAAAGACATGATCAGCGACCAACTATTAGTTGGTAGAGGTTTTGGTCCGGTAAAATTGGACTTGTCATGCTCTATTACGACCAATCATTGGTCATAGATTCAGAGAATCAAGGATCATACATTTGATTCGTCGGTAAATAGTGCGGAAAAAAGAGCCAAAATCTTCACACGCAGGAGAACCATTCCAGCGACCACTAAATTCGTTGAACCTAGTCTTCGGCGACCACTCATACTTTGGTCGTTAAAATAGTTGGTGCAATAAAACCCCGCTTTTTTCAATTGGTTTTGGCATTCTCTAATGACAAAAAGTAATCTTCATAGATACTACGCCACTCCAATGACCATTCAGATTACTGGTTACTACTCCACTTCAGTGACCATTGAATGGTCGTTGAACCTAGTTTTCTACAACCACTCATACCTTGGTCGCTAAAACAATTGGCGTAATATACTCCTACTTTTTTCAATTGATTTTGGCATTTTGTAACAACCAATAATTGATTTTATTTTTTATTTTATTTTTTTTGTGGTTTAAACAGCTCAATTATTTGACTCAATCAAACCAGGTGTATGGTGCCAATGTGCCTTTAAATGATAAGTAAAATTAAATGACTTATTTAAGTTCACCTTTCATTTAGCCTATCATCTAACACTACTTAAACTGGAGTTGCAATCTCAGTGGGATTACGTAGCATTATCCTATCGCTTTTCTTTGTTAAACTTTAGTAGGTTTCTGTCCTTCCACATGCCTTGATCTTGATAAACATACAGGTGTGAAACAATTGGAGTTGGATAGTCTAGGTCCACATAACATATCTCTCTAGACGGATCGAACCAAATGAGAATATGGGACGACCCACCCGGATTGCACGTTTTAAATTTTTGGAACATTGAGAAGTCATGGCTCATAAATGTGGGTTAGACAAATTTCACATCGTGTATGTGAAAATGAATAAATGTATTGCTTTCTTGATTAACACTTTTATATGAATTAATTTTTTAATAATTTTTTTTACTCAATTCTAAATATTTTAGAAAAATTGCCCACACAAATTGCCAGATAACTATATATCTCAATTATGGAACCTTCCATTAATCAATTTTCTCGATTTTTGTTATCCAATAAATTTATTGAAGGTCTATAAGTTTGAATGGCAATAAATGCAATGTTTCACCATCAATAGATGCACCAACTTGGCTTTCATGTCTAACACAAATGACAATGCAAATATGTGGCAACTTTACATGGAGTAGTGGAGTCAATTCTAGCTATTTATTAAGAAAATAATTAATTTAGTGTATAAGATAGGAAGTGTAGAAATAAATAAATAAATTCATCATCTCTTTAATATCTTAAAGTCTAGATTTTCGATGATATAAGGTTCAATATTAAGGTTGACCATCAAAGATTTAATGACGTATATCACATTTCATATTGATACTATATCTCTTTAACTAATATTTTCACTGAACGTCGCTCGCTGTAAGAATAAAAGTGAACATGTGAAACATATATAGTGCATTCACAAATTGATTATCATGGTCACACCATTTACGATGCAATGTCACTATTTGTTTTTTTCGTTAACAACGATTCTCAAATCTCTTTATGTCACTATGAATTGAAACATTTTATAAAGCTTTACAAGATTCACAATTAATAATTCAAGAATAATTCATGGGTTACAAACAAAGGAGATGCAACTTGACTTAATTATTTTTTTTATTTTTTTTTTTCTGCTTGTATCTCTTGACTTAAAAAGTTTAAAAACCCTAATCGCCATGAGTCAATCCTATCACCATTTGCCATATGCATAAAAAAGTACAACTTGCTAGCCGATGGAAAACATCAAGGTAAGGTGTCCCATTCTAGATTTACTATACAATAATTAAGATTTATGTTCCACAAGAAATTATTTACAGGCACATTGGATTTTATTGAAACAATATGATTGGGTCTTGATGTTAGAAAATGTAGCTTCTTTCTTTTATAATCTGTCGTCGCGTCTTTAGTAGCAACGATACATACATACACATTGGAGAGTCAGACTATACTTTTGAAATGACAAAAATTTGTATTGTTTTTAAAATCTTGTGGCGGATGAATAATACGTTGACTCGCTATTCATGATATATACATACTATGCAATTTGTGGGATCACACGTCTAGACAAGTGCAATGGAATATGTTATTTTCGAGTAACTTTCTATTTGTGAACAATGTTTAAATAAGTTATTTTTTCTTGTTCATACTTAAAAAATTACTCATTTTAACAATAGAGCTAGCGGAAGTTACATTCAAATTATGTAACTTATTTATAATTTGACTAACCAAAAATTAAAATAAAATTTTTAATGAATAATACTAATAAGCTTAGCCAAACATGCAAGCATGGACACCATGTTGCCTTCGAAAAAGACAAAAGTGTTCAAATAATGAACATGGCAGAGGGACCATGGCACAAGACTTTGAAGTAGCCCATGTCTGGGAATGAGTTTACAGAAAGTGGAACTTGGTTGATGTTGACAAGAAAATGACTTTACTTCTATGAACAGAGTCGGGTTAACCTCTTAGTAAATACGCCAATTGTCTAAAACTTCATATTTTATTTGCAAATACTTTTACCAACTAATCTCCAAGTTAAAATTTTCCTTATGCAATAACTAAAATACCTTATTTTTATAAATTTAGTTTATTAAAAAATTCTATTGTAAATAAAATAAAAAATAAATATCATGAAAACTTCAAAAGTTTTTATATAACGAAAGGTTAGAAGCCAGCATATTCCTTTTTAAATGTGAAGATTATATTGTTGTCTCGAGTCAAAAGTTTTCTTTTAGTTTAAAACAATCATATGTAGAATCAGAACAAGTGATTGCTGATATTCGCACAGGAACACCCACTTTGAATTTTAAAGAGAATGTTCGAAAATATATTTATTCCGACTCGGACGGAGAAATGCACTGGAGTACTAATGTGTATCGTGCGCCTGAATTACATATGGAAATGTTCATCTATTACCAAAAACAAGTCATTTATGGATATTATTAGGAGCACGTGCGTATATCAAGTTACTGATTTCTCTAAATTAAAGGGGAGATTTGTGACTTTAGAGGGATGAAAATAGGAGGAGGAGATTTGTATCCTTTCCTTTTCGGCGAGATAACTAGTGACTTGCTCCTCTTTTGACCTTGAGCCCATACATTGAAAATTTTCTCAAAAATAATCATTTTTATTATTAACCAATGAAAGCCTACCACTTGCTACCACTCGTAGGTAGGTTAGATTCATCGTTCATTTTTATTACATTTTTTGTCTGAATACAACAAAATAAATCGATTTCTATTCGGAGGAAATGAATTTGATAATTATTTTTCTACCTTCATACTTTTTTTCTTTTTTTCATTGAAAGTCTTGATACATATNCTTTTTTTCTTTTTTTCATTGAAAGTCTTGATACATATATGATTTTATTTGAATGCAATGAGGCTCGTACCACGAATATTTTCTAGGTACTAAAGGGAAGTGTGTAAAAAAAAAAAAAAATTGACCCTTGAAAAATCTTTCGAGTGCGGAAAGTCGCACTTTATGTATATCTACGTCCTAATGATAATGGCCACCCAAAACCCTCAATTCACTTATCTTAAGTAGCACTTTATGTATATCTATGCCTTAATAATCACAAATATTTCGTCCACAATAGACGGTCATAAATGGTCAACTATTGTAGGGAGAGAGTCCACATCAGAACTCATGGATAGAGAGAAAATTTAAATATAATAAATAAGTAATATTTATAAATCTCATCAAATATATAAATAAATAATAAATTGAATATTTATAAACACGAGCTAAATATAAATTTATCTATTACATGATTGCAGAGTTACATTTTTCCTCGCCGCATCTAATCAAAAGTTCTTAAATTTCCTTTGAAATTGGTCACCTGGTTACAATTTGCTTTAGTATAATCTTATATTGTTATTCAATTTGCTTTAGTCAATTTTTTTTAGGATCTTTTCAAAAATAAAAGATCGCCGATGCAAAACTCATCGACTATCGCCAATAGTACATTGTCATTGATGGTGTGAATCGATATATATTGATGAGCTGGCCCGAAATTACCGACAATAATACAGTCAATTATCATCAACCCACCTTCGTCGATAATCATAGATGACATTGTCATTGTCATTGAGTTTCTCAGTCAAGAATCATAGACATCTTTATTAACAATCCACCGTTGCATTGGAGATACTCTTAGACTTCGACCATGTTTGGCTAAACTTTACGGACCTCTCGTTGTAGCTTATAAGATGCCATAAGTAAGGGCTCCCTTATGCTACGTGGGCTTTATAAGAAAGTTCTGGAAAACCATCCAAACATGTTATATTTTGCTTTTAAAAAAAAAAAAAAAAGGATTTAATTTTTTGGAGTCAATCTCATCTCATCTCATAAGCAACAAAGGCTTCAATTAATCCAACATCTAACCATATCATCTGCACATCTTTTCTTCTTTCTACCTGTCAACAAAACAAGTATAATTTATCAACAAGCATATAGCAACTGGTAGTATAAACCAGAAAGTACAGCCAGGAAAGCAAGAATAATCATACATAAATATTGTTTCCAACAAAAAAAATCTTCGAACTCATTTTAAATTTACAGAAACGTGTGATGCATGATCGTGCAACGCAAAGCAAACTATTTCATCGACAATTATCCAGGTCAACTACCCTATGAAGTTTTTTGCAGTCCACATTACTGAACGAGAAGTTACTCTACAACAATCCAACACGGTGAATATAGAAATAAAACAGAGAGCACAAGCAACCTAGTGACATAATGATTCCCAGTGTGTCATCTCAGGAACTAAGAATAAACATGGAGCCTCTTCTAATGAAGAAACACGGAAGGTGGCCCCCATTTTATACAAAGAATATGAACTACCTCAACATAGTGGCACCAACTTTATTCTGAAAACTCATCTCATTTCCTCAGAATTGAATTTGTTCCAAGCTTCCTGTGAAAATTTTCGATTTGATGAATAGACATAGCTTGAGAGGAATTAATGCAACATTAACATGCAAATTACACGTGCGCAACACCGTGGAAATGTATTTGTATAAATTGGTCTAATCAATGTTTTGAAAATTTGTTTGAGACGGTTGGATTTATTGGTTTATCAACTATCGTAAGTGTATTCTTTTAGTATTTTTTATATCCTTGTGAATACTTTTATTGTTTTGTCTTGAGCCTTACCCCTCGCCATGTTTTAAAAAATTGGATCTATTATATTTCAACTCTGTTCAGATCCTCTACTGGCATAGCAAATGGAATGATAGATGCATGAATATGAAAATGTTAAAATTTCAACCAAATGCAACAAAATCATGGACTTCTTGAACAATGAAAGTACCTTCAGAAGATCAAAAACCTTCTCAGCAATGTATTTTTGTTGGAGACTGGCTCCTTTCTGTTGAACCTTGTCTGGATGGACACATAAGGTTGCTTTATAATAAACCTTTTTCACTGATGTGGAAGTAATTAAATCAGTCAATGAAACTTGCTGCCAACCACATTCAGGCCATAACACCTGCACGTCATCCCATAGACTCAAAGAATTAGCTTTTTTTAAAATGAAGTTATCACATGTCCATACTAGTCAGGTGAGCAATCAAATGATTTAACTTCTCATTCCTATAGCGTCTCTATTCATTACCAAAATCAAAAAGATAATTTTCGAGAATGCTACATTCAGGCTCCTATTTATGTATTATAACCCTTCACTATACAAAAAGAGGATAAAAACAAAAGGCACAAGCTCACTTCTACATAAACCAATTTCTTTTCATTTTAAATAAATGAATGTAATTATAAAGTGAACTAATTCAACTTAAAGCCAACATGTTCATAAATGGTTTAGATAGTCATCTTTGAAAATAAAGTCAAACTGTTGATTTCAGTATTATAATTTACATCATATTTGTTCAGCTGGGGGGTTGGAATCCTGATATCCCAAACATGTTTGGTCCTCAGATTTTCGACATTTGTTCCGAAATTCAGACAGCAAACTTCAACACATCATATCCTGCAATATTATGACTGGATGAATGACATGCACCCCCTCTTTTTACAACTTTGCATGGTTACCTCATTTGCATGCTGGAAATTTTGAAGTGGGGGCACTAATTTCAAGAATGTGCAGATTTTGGATTGAGAACGATGGTGGTGCGGATATGATGTGATGGTGTTTTGCTGGACTTGGGGGTTGAGTTAATGGTAAGGCAGCGATCTCACTTGTGTGTGGTGGTTGTGAGTGCAAATGGAAAAGATATGGTTCGGCCATGATGTGGTTTGTGACAGAGAAAGATAAAGGAATTGCATTTTCTTTTCCTCCCGGGTGGGGGTGGGTGGGGGTCTTCAACCTTCTCTTCTTATTACGTTTCTGGCTATTCTTCAACTAAATCATTCAATTCAATCATGCTAGGTCATATATTGACTGACTGAAAATGGGCAGAGTGCGAAAGGAATGCTGACAACTGGTCTAACTTAGTTTTAAGCTCCTTTGAACCACATTTCTTTCTTTCACGTTGAACGGAAAACCTCCCCTTGAATCAGTCTCTTTAAGAAGCTTCAATGTGCCAAAATCATCTTCTTTCTTTGATTGAGCAGAGTTTCTGAGTGATGACCAGCTTATAAATTTAGGGAAAATTGCAGCAGCGGTCCCTAACCTTTTTAATTTATGTAGACTTTATCCTAACCTTCAATTTGTGCCAATAAACACCCCTAACCTTTCACAAATATGCGGCTAGGGTCCAAACGGATGGAAACCATTCATTTGACCGTTAATTGACCACAAAAATTGATTTTGATCAAATTTGGTAAGGAAAAAATGGTAACTTAGTTAATTCCATATTATAAAAAACCAAACAAAATTAGGGGAAAAAAAACAACTTATCTTCCACCCCACCCTCCCAATCAAAACTGCCTCTCTTCTTCTCTCCGGCGAGCCCAACCATCACAACTCCCCACACCACCACCCACTACCAGTTTCGACACCCTCCACCGCCACCTTCCAACTCACTCCACATTTGCCATTGTAGATTTGAAAATAAACCAAGATAATTCACACCATACTCGAAAATCAAACCAAGAAAACTCACCCACCGTCGAACAACAGCCATCGTCGCCACCCACACGATGCCGCACCTAAATCGATACCACCACCATCTCAAACCGCCAACAGCCTCTGTAACGAAGACCCAGAGCCAAAAGTGAAATGGTTGTCAAATCCTCTGCGATTTCGAAACCCCAAAATCGACACCAAAGATCTAAGAATTGGATCTCCACCAATCGCTACCATCACTAGCGATTGTCAAATCTCCACAACTATAATTGAATCTCATAAAATCGAAAAATGAAAATAAAACTATTACAAAGCTTCAACAAATTTATGAAGTTGTTGAATCTTATACGATTCACTCCTTAAATAGCCATTTCTTGTCATAAAATAATCATAAACCACAATTAAAGATAGGACAAATAGAAGGGGCTATATTGGAGAGTTCACCAACCGCCATGGCTCCTTTACTCTATTTTTCTATGCCGACAAACCCCTCGTATTCTTAGCAGAAAAATATAGACTTCTTGAAATTCTACGTTGTTTTCTTCCCTCGGCTTTTCTCTTTCTTCGTCTTTTGCCTTCTTTGTTTCCCGGTTTGAATTCTTTTGCAGAATCCTACAACTATTCTTGGGTGACTCAGGTGGTGACGTCGGTGAATCGGGTGGTGCAAGGGTGCTCACACATTTGTGGTGACCGGCCTTTGGATGGCGATTTCGACCACCGATGTGGGTTGGAGTGGGGAAGAAGGGAAAGGTAGATCCACAAGCTTCTAGATTTTTCATGATAGTGGGTGGGGTGGGGTGGGGTAAGGCGGGTGGGTAGATTTTTTTTTTCTTTTTCCTTTTTTAATTATTTTATGTAAAATTTGTGGAGTTACACTTTTGCCCTTACCAAATTTGGTCAAAATCAATTTTTTTGTCAACTAAATGTCAAATGGATGGTTTCCCATCCGTTTGGACCCAGCTGCATATTTCTGAAAGGTTAGATGCGTTCGTTGGCATAAATTGAAAGTTAGGGTAAAGTCCGCAAAAATTAAAAAGGTTAGGGACCGCTGCTGCAATTTTCCTTAAATTTAACGAGGATTGGAAAGAATTGCTCAAAATGTTTCATTTTGGGTAAGCCTAGTGGTGGCAAAAAAGCTCGCCGGCTTGGACGGCTCGGCTCGGAAAAAGCCCGAGCCGGGCCAGGCTCGGGCTCAGTGGAACCGAGCTAGGCTCGGGCCGAGCCCCATTTTGAGGGGTCGGCCCGAGCCGGGCCGGCCCGTGAATAATTTAAAAAAATAAAAAAAAAAATTTTTTTTTTTTAAAGCTCCTGCTTAGCTAAAATAGCTGAAAAAAAAATAAAAAATCGAGCCGGCTCTGGCCGAGCCTTTTTTTTGGCTCGGCTCGGCTCGAGCTTTTTTTTTTGGGCTCGGCTCGGCTCGTTGACATAGCTAATGGCTGGTCCATAACTGAACAAACATAAGGGACCAAGAGGACCAATTTTCAAATATAGTTAGTTATAGCTTATGTTGAGTTTGTATAATAATGATATTCAATTATTTCATTACATGAAAACAATTTAACATTTTAACTATGGTCGTTATGTTGTTACTACAATTTTCTTGTGTTCAGTTACTTTTTTATTGCACTTCTTAGCCTTTCTTCATTGTCGCTCTGATATTCGTATTCATCCAGCTGGATGTAATCTCGGGACTTGTATCATTTCTCTCCTTAAAAATACAATAAATTTTAACTTTTAAAAAAAGTTCTACCGACCAGCTGCGAGTCTCGTCATTTTCTGTCGAGCCAATCTTTGTCATCGAGGCAATGCAATTTAGGCTCGACCCATTCATTTTAACGCCTAACAAATTGAATGATGTTCACGAGGGCAGCAAGCAATTCATAATGAAGCCATTGAAAAACCTTATTACCAGTTGATGTTATGATTTTTCACGTTCGTAACCCATGAGGTTTGCCCAATTCATCGACTATTAATATTCCTTACCATTATTTTCTAGCTTAAACTTGTAGAAAAAATGCTTCCCATATGATACTAGGCAAAATAATTGCATTTGTTATCATTCACGGGACACCCTATTAACTTTAGGACTAAATTGTCATTATGTTTTGCTCTTCGAGATCTATTAGGAGAATCTTGGTGCCCTTCTTTGGTATTTATCCACTAGACACATGATTCGATCAATTGTTTAAAATTCAGTTCAAATACTTACTCAAAAAGGGTAAAAGGTCAAGAATTAAATGATCGAATCAATAATTTAAAACAAAATCGTTGGAGTGAATTTGCCGATTCCCAAGTTACTAGATTTTTAAGTTTTTATATATAATCACACTGGATTTTAGACCGTTCTCTTATTTTTCTTGGCAAATTCATAGTTCAGTCGGATTCTATAACACATATACTCTATAACACATGTCAATCTAGCACTCTATTCTAAACTTGTCTTTTGATAAATAGGTACATAAAATATTTGAATGAGTTGTGAAAAAAATAATGTTATCTAAAATCAGTGGTGCTAGAACGCTAATTTAGATGACCACTCATGATATGTGCAATTAAATGGACGTTTTGACTTTACATTTATATAAACATATCACTTAATAACATCCAATTGTCATCTGATGTTAAATAACATTATTCTTGTAAAAATGATAGATGGTAACCATTGCGATCCCAAAACCCAAATGAGAACCAATCCAAGCTACCATTGCGGATCTTCGGACGGCCAAGATAGCCCCACCCATAATTTTGAGTGTTTACGAACACTACTCAAATACCCAAAATACCCTTATCTCCAATTCCTAAAATACCCCTATCATTCACATGACGCCATCCCCTAAAAACCTCATCATCATAATCATAGTAAAATGGAAAATACTTGCCTACGCATCACACAAGCCGCCTTCTTTGCACTATAAATATTCACACTTTGTCCCTCACTAAACAATCAAACAAACAAACACTTCTTCTTCTTCTCCTCTAACCAACCCAAACTTCCAAAAGGTAATCTTTCTTCTTTTAATTTTAATGTCTTTCTTAATACTTTCTTTTAAGAATATTTTTTATGGGTTTTCTTCTAATGGTCTCCCAACACTTTTTTCTTGTCTTTTTAATTGAGTAAGTGGACACACTCCCTTATATTTTTGTTATTAAGCTTTTTGTAAATGTTTTACAGAAAATGGAGAGAGTAAACTCAAAACTGTACATGAAGAACTGCTACATAATGAAGGAGAATGAACGACTGAGGAAGAAGGCAGAGTTACTGAACCAGGAGAATCAAGCACTGCTAAATGAATTGAAACAGAAGCTGTCACAGGCTGCCAGTCATGGCCCAAATTCCATTCCTGATCTCAACATGTCCACCTCCTCCAATTCCAAGCCTTCCAAATCCAGCAAGAAATGAAAATGGCCCCACCTACAATGCAACACCATTTTGGAGTTAAAAAACTAGTAGTATTTTGCATAGGAAAATACGTAGTTTTGATCCACCAGGGCAGGGGTTATCTTTTCTAAATGTAATGTTTCATAGGGTGGGTGGGTGGTGGGTGTTTAGGAATCTTCAATATGTATCAGTCCACCTCTTGAAAGAAATATAATCTGTCTTTTTTTTGTTATTTTCCTCTTTTCTTTTTATGGTGATGATTTGTTTGGATTAATTTCTATATGCTGGGATAAGTCAATCTCCAGAAAGTTTCCCTGGAATTCATTCATGCTGATTGATCTTTCAATTCAGTGCCTTGACTGAAAGAAAACTACATAAATTATCGCGCGTCTATAGGATGAACGTGCCGAGAAAATACACAACATTTACCTGTAAAGAATGACTTGCGAGTTCACTCGAAAGAGCATGATACATCAAATTTATTATTTAAACAACAAGATGTGCTCAAGTGCGAAGAACGTGATGACTAAGTGTTAATTGGCAATAAAAACAACACGAAATTTAAGTGTTCAACAAATCTTTTATCATTCATTTGAAAGCACGCAAATAAAATATTTGGACAGAAACTTTAATCGGAGACTAAATGTGCTAATTAATTTAACGTTAAATATAAGAGTGTCGTGAAAAAAGTTGAAAACATAATGCGACAATAAGTAAAAGTAGAAAAACTTTGTTTCTATGTTCATGTTCTTTTTCTTTTTATACGAGAAATTTTAAGAAGAGATGACAAATATAAGAATCCTGCTATGAGTACAGGATTTTTTCACAAAAAACATACAGGGATGAAGGGAAATGATTGAAAGATTGGAGGAGGGAAAATACACACACGGACACGATTGATACATTTCAGGCAAAAATCCAAATATAAATATTGTTGACAAAAATGTTCCAACTTTGTGGAAAAATGGAAAAATGCCACTTTAATAATAATAGTGTAGTCAAAATACTTGAATTGATATAATTAATGGAAAAGAAAGATGTAATTATGTAAAAGAGAAAAAGAATTACGCTTTGGATAAAAGAATAATAGAAGTTGAACTTTGATAAATAATAAAAATGGTATGTAAAGTATTTTATAATTTAACATACAAAGTGTGATTTATTACTTTTAATGAGGGGCAGTTTGGTTCATTTAGTTATTTATAATGACTAATTTGTAAATATTGTATACATATTAAAGATATAGGAAAAATACAGTATGCAAAATTTAGGAAAATTGTATATACATATTAGAATTTGGGGTGTATTTTGTGCAACAAAAAAAAAAAAAAAAAATTACATGTAAAATGTTGGGCACCTCCTTCTTTGTTAATATTTGAAGGGGAAATTGTCGGAATAATATTTTTTGAATAATGAATATAAAGGATTATTATTATTTAAGAAAAAATGTTTCGAAGACCTTTTATGTTGCGTCACAAGCGTGGTTAAATTTCTATCATATATTTATATTTATTTTTTGGTTGAATCATTTTTTAATTTCATTAAAGGTCTTCAATATTTACTCATTATCGTACTAATGTCCTTGACTTTTTTTTCTTTACGTTCTTATTATCAATTTTTCATTAATTAACAATTTTTTCACTAATGACGGTTTTCCTCCAAATGTCCGTTAGAAGGATAAAAAATTTAATTGTCCTCATATTTATAAAAAAAAAAATGATATAATATGTCCCTCGTTTCAAAGCTTGCTGACATAATATTTGGACATAAACAGCTTATTGGCGTGTTCGATAGAGATTAAAGTCAGATTAAAATTCAAAAACTAATCGTTATTGTTGACTTTTATTAGACGAGTGAGACCCAATGACGGCTATATTCTCAATTTGAATTGGATTTTAATCTTTACCAAACAAACACTATATGTGCTAATTAATGAAATATTGAAAATAAGAAAGTGACAAAAATGTGGAGATATAAGTACGACAATAAGCAAAGATTAAGACATTTATTGCCAACTAAAAGTGGTAAGCATGTTTAAAAATAAAAGTAGTCCAATAAAAGAAAAATGTTGTGTCAATAATAACCATTAAACAACTATGGAGACATCCTTTCTAATTTTACGAGGACACCCACGAAATCTTATACTTGCGAGAAAATATAAGAAAAATCAAAAATTATATATAAAAAAAAAGTTATATATTAATTAGAATATACCCTCGTCATTTAAAAACAAGAAAATCAATAACATACTAAAGAAAATATTATCATAACGTATCACCCTCTCTTCTCGACCATATTTTTCCAAAAAATTCTCCACTACAAAAAAGAAAAAAAAAAAAAAGTGTTGCCCAGTGACACAATGGGGATCATCGAGACGAAAACAACCATATCACTAGCTAAGGCCCTTAAATAATTGTTCGGTCAAAAAGGAGATAGGGATGCAAAAGCACAAATCCAATTTGTGAGTTGGCGATGATCTTTAGCTGCTCATGGCCATAAGATTCTCCTTTTGTTATCATTAAGCTCAGATTTTATGCAGAAATATAAACGTTTTCAAGTGCAAGTAGCCTAAAACAAGGAATTTTCATTGGTTGAACTAAATATAACCAAGCCAAGAAGACTAAAGATATAAGAGAATTTGCATTTTTTTCCTTTTATAGTTGGGGAGATTGCAACAGTGGTCCCTAACCTTTTCAATTTTTGCAAACTTTATCTTAACCTTCAATTTGCACCAACGGAGGTCCCTAACCTTTCTGAAATAAGCATCTGGAGTCCAAATTGATAGAATCCATCCATTTGAATGTTAGTTGACTACAGAATTTAATTTTGACTAAATTGTAAAAGGGCAAAATAGTAACTTAACAGTTTTAATATAAAAATAAATTAAATAAAAAAAAAGAAGGAAAAATGGAAAATATCTTCTTGTATCTATTTCTTCCCACCCATTTCACCCCTACCCAAAAATGGGGAAAACCAATCTCGTCACCATCGCCACTTACTGTCGCCTCCATCCCTATCTCGAACTGATTCCAAAAATGCGTCCAATGCGGTCAGCAAAGATTGTTATTTTAAGGGTAATATGTTTGCTTGAAAGGTAGCAAAGGGCGTCGAGATCGAAGTGGAAGCCTGAGGTGAAAGTGGAGGAATCCGGTGGGTCGTTTGTAGTGAAGGTACAAAGAGGGAGGAGTGTTGTTTGTGAATAGGAGTTCTTGATTTTAAGCTTCACATAGCATGGGGTGGTGGGTGTGTTGACTCCAGCCAGATTCATCGATTTGGTGGCAAAAGGAAGTTTAAAGGTTGATTTGGGGGTTTTACTTTGTGTTGTGATTGTGATTTAGGGATTTTGCTTTGTGTTGGCGGTAATAGTAGTGGTCGTGGGCGATAGCGGTGATGGGGGTTGCGATGGACGACAATGGGTAGCAGGGGTTTGGTTTAGGGTTTTGTTTTGTGTTGTGATTTGGAGATTTTGCTTTGTACTGGTGGTGATGGTGGTGGTCGTCGGTGATGATGGCGACAACAAGCGCTTGTGGACGATGATGGGCAACCGAGGTTTGGTTTTGGGTTTTGCTTTGTGTTGTGATTCTAGGGATTTTGCTTTGTGTTG
Source organism: Fraxinus platypoda (assembly GCA_903798405.1). Lineage (NCBI taxonomy): Eukaryota > Viridiplantae > Streptophyta > Magnoliopsida > Lamiales > Oleaceae > Fraxinus > Fraxinus platypoda. Next base: position 15,718 of record CAIGRT010037136.1, read on the forward strand.
ACTATGATGGTGGTGGATGTGGGCAATGGTGGCGACGGCGGCATGTAGCAGGTGGGTTTGGTTTTGGGTAGGGGTAGAGATGAGTTTGGATGGGAATGGGGGTAGGGGTGGGTGGAAAATGATGATGATTTTTTGTTTAATTATTTTAATTGTTTTTATATGGAAAGAGATAAATTTGTCATTTTACCCTAATGGAAATAATTAATAGTCTAGTCAAAATTATTTTCTTGATTAACTAACGGAAAATTGGATGGATTCCATCCAATTAACTCCAGATGCATATTTCAGAAAGGTTAGGGCCTCCGCTGATACAAATTGAAAGTTAGAGTAAAGTCTGCAAAAAAGTGGAAAGGGACCGCTGCTGCAATTTTTCCTTTATAGTTTGATTTGTAATTACACTATTTTCAAGAAATTTGGCAACAAAGCCAACAACCAATATTGAGAGGAAAAGAAATAAAATTGAGAACACTGTCAGGAATCAATAAATAAATGAACTTCGAAAAAAAAGAAGTGAACCATCTTCTAACGTCCTTAACATTATAAACATGAACTTTGAAAACAAATTAAGCTACAAGAATCATCTTTTCACAACTTTACTGATCATTTAACTATTCAAGAGTTTAAATTGTAAATGAGTATTTAAATTTATTCGTTCAATAGCTTAGACACTTTTTTATTGTTCTTTTACAAGGAAGAAATAGTAAAATGGATGGTCACTAGACGTTAGTAATAGAATTAAATATATAGTAATTACATAGGCATGCCACAATGGTACGTCAACGATGAGGTGATGCAAAATATCTTCATTTTCTCAACTAAATTTTAAATTAAAATTAGTAGCTAGAAAATAATTAATTATCAGTAAAGAGACAGTTGCATCACTCTGCAACATGAACTCAAGCATTATGAATGTCAACAGTTGTTTTCATGAATAATTTGAATCAAATTGCTAAGATTATTTGGATTTGTACAAGTAGCCCTTTGGTTTGTAGCTCAAATTGCCTATCATCCTTACCTCTTTGTACATCTTATATGCCAATAGTGGGCAACATGTCATGTACGTTATTTTCCTTCTTTTTTTAATATAAAATTCATCAAAATTATTATTATTATTATTATTATTATTATTATTATTCCTAAAAGATTGATAAAATAAAAAGTAATATGACACTTTGATATCACTTGTTATGAAACAAGGCAATACTAATTTACTTTAATACTGCTTGTTAGATTCAATTAACGAGAGTAATGTAACAAGATGAAAATAATGATAAATTAGAACACCAAGATTTACATTGAAAAACACTACAAGCAGAGGAGGTGAATTCAATATAAGATGAAAGAATACAATATTTTATGTTTACGACCGGTTCTAAATCACAATCAAACCCTAGTTATAGTATTTTAGATGGGAAGAGCATTCCAAAATTCATCAAAATGTGAAACAGGTTGTGAGCCTAGTGGTACCGGTGCTGGAGCGCCCAAGCTCACAACGAAAAGCCTTCGTCAGCCTCCGGACGCTGTCTTTGAATTAAATCCGCTCGTTTTCTCGAATTGAGGCCTAGGTGCCCAAATAGAGGTGCTTGGGTACCCCATCTCTGCCTCAAATTCACCTTTATCCATATTTTGAGTTCCCCTTTCAATCAATCCATCAATACAAGATTGAATTTGGATCACTCTTCCATAAAAAATAAAAAAATAAATAAAAAATAAAAAATTCCAAAAAGGGAAGGCTTGTTGTTACTGAACTAGTTCAATGTAATACTTACCTAAATGTGCTAAAATTTAATATAAATGATACAATTATACTTTCAATATACTAATTAGTGTACATTAAAATTACACCCTAAATGCTAAAAGTAATGCCAGCACTTCACATTAATATGAAAACAATTATTGACACAATATTTTAAGATGAAACACAAAGACTCATTTTGCCATCGAAGTCCAAAAAGTTTAAGAGAACACTTTCATTTGTTTGCAACGCAAATGAGTAATCGAACTCCAAGATTTTTATTCTCAAATCATCCACCAACTTGCAGGATATCTTAAGAGAAATATCTCACATCACTTAATTTTTTTAAAAAATAATCAATATATAAAATATAAAAATGATAATCAATATGGTCATCGTCATTTAATAAAATTCATAAATATATCTTATAGAAAAAAGAAAAATTCTTCTAAGAAATCAATCAAAGAATTATATACATTAAAGCAAAACCGTGTGGATAAAATAGCGTGCAAAATGTCCCTACAGTTGACCTCTACCTTTAGCCTTTGTTTACACGAAAAGCCAATTAAATTTGAAACATAACATCATCTTAGTCAGTGATTACGTCCTAAATTAGTATAATTAGAATGATACTTGATGTATCAAATGATGCAAATAAAAAGAACTCTGGCTGCCTGATAAGTGTATTTTATACCCTTATTCCGACTCTAAAATATTGACATTTCTTAATTCTTTTAATGAAATTATAGCATAATTTATTATAGAATATGTTATTAGGTGAAACTCGATGAATGGAAGTCAAATTGAAATAAAGAAACGAAAAATGGCGAAAATGGCAAGATCCAACGTTTGGGGGGTTAAAGTGCAAATACTCAAAAGTTGTGTCGGAGCTCACGATGAAGATTCGAGAATGCGAGGGGTCAAATGGATACAACTAAAG
>CAIGRT010037138.1:0-17397 GCA_903798405.1 Fraxinus platypoda
GAGAGAAAATAATTCAGAAAAGTGGGATAAGATTCTAAAAACTATAAGATCTCACCAACACAAGCAACAACAATACTTGATTTGGTTACAAGAAAATACTGAATTAAGGTTCCCAGGATTAATTCTAAGAACCTACGAGCCAAACGGAAGAATTGTAAGATATAACTCTGAATAATCTAACAATTAAAAGATACTTTGCAAATATAAAAAGGAAGGGCAGAAAAGGAATTTTAACATTAAAAGATATTATTCTGTAAGAGATTAGGTAAAGAATTCGGTACATATAGCATGACCCTATTGTATTTTAGTAGTATGTGACTACTTACTTTTCTAACTCTTTCTATGCTTCGATTTACCTTGTGAATGTAAATGCTTGCTTGATTAAGAAGAAGCCTTGCGCCTTACTCTTTAGGGCTCCTACTGTTGCCCAGTTCTTTTGTCATTTTGAACCGAAAAAGTTACAATCTAGTTAATCCGATTATTATAGTGACGAACTCAATCCAAATTATGAACCGTCCAGTACACATGCATTTGTCCATTGGCAACCGTGACTCAAAATCAGAGTACAAGAGTAGTTGCCTTCTTTTAGTCCCAAAAGAGAAATCAAGATTTGCTACAACACTAAGGAAAACAATATAACGATCAACATGATCAAACAGGAAATGAGTAATAATATCCTGTGCATACTGATTTTTTCATCATAGAAATGGTTGATAGGAGTAACAAAATCTCCATAGTGCGTGCTAAGTTCTTTACAGTTTGGTTGTCCCATTAAATATAGATATTGAGATATCTAGTCAATTAGGTTGGGTTACCAACATGAAAGTTCTTGTTTACTTTATAGGTTTTAACGACATTCCCCTCGATAAACTTTCGACTTGTTCTATTATCAAACCTTTAGTAAATCTGTAATATTCTCTTTTGATTTAACATAATCTATAAAGATAATACCAATAGAGAGAATAGTCTAACAGTAATATGTCTACGATGTATATATCGAGGTTTTCCATTATATACAGCATTATGTTCCCTTCCAAATTGTTGATTGACTATCACAATTGATATATATAGCGGACACATATTTTATCCAGCACAGAATATCTTCTAGAGAGTTTAATAGTCATTCAACTTCTACCTCTGCTTTATCCAACGCGATGAATTCAGATTTTATTATTGATTTAGCTATACACGTTTATTTTGAAGATTTTCACGATATTGTTACACCTTCAGGTGTAAAGGCATAGCCACTTGTAGACTTGGAGTCTTTAATATTGAATATCCAATTCGCGATATTAAATATTTCTAATAATGTAATACAAAGTTTTTGGTATGTTTTAAACACCCTAAAACTTTAATAGTTGTCTTTTAATACGTGCTCAGGTTACTTGTATACCAATTTAGCCTACTATAAGCAAGCAATGTCAGGTCGTGTAATATTCATGACATACATTGAATTGCCAATAATCTAACTTAAATTTAGCCCATTTTTTACAACAATTATTTGAAAACTCTTTTTTCAATATACTCATTTCCAACCATACATTCACACAATAAAATATTCTGCACATAAACTCAAATTTTTTCGCCATTTTTTAATCACACATTCTCCTAAAACTCACTATTTAAAATATTATTTTTATCAAATAATGACCATCAAACAGGGGCTTACACTCATCAATGTTTGAAACAAGATGCATACTAGCTTCAATTAATGTTTTAATAGGAATAATGTCATTCTTGAACTTATCAAAAATCTTCTTAATATAGTGTGATTGAGATAATATGAAATTATCGAATGTCCTAAATATTTTAATTCCTAATATGCTATCAGTGGCACATAAGTTCTTCATTTCAAACTTACTCATTAACGTCCTCTTTGTAGTTTGAATTATGGTATCATTGTTATCCATAATTAGTATGTCATCAACGTATAAATATGGATGTCAAAAAGGCTCATCGGCTCGGGTGGCCCGTCACTCGGCCCAGGAAAAGCCTGAGCCTCGAGCCCCATTTTAGGGCATCGGCTCGAGCGAGCCAGCCCATGTACCAGTGTCATGAGCCGTTTCGGTTATCAAGTCGAGCTTTATTAAAAAAAAAATTAAAAATAGATTTTAAATTCACGAATTTTAAATTCACGCTCATATAAATCGCACAAATTTTAAATTAAAAAAAAATAGATCTATCACAAAAAAAAGAGTCGGCTCGAGTAAGCCTGGCTCGGCCCGCTAAGGCCCAATCCGAAAGCTCAAGTCGAGCTTTCATTTTTTAGCCAAGCGGCCAAAAAGGCCCGAACCATTTTTTCGGCTCGTGGCTCGGCTCAGCTCGGCTCGTTGACACCCCTACGTATAAACATATCATAATATTTCTATTTTAAGTGATATTGACATATGTTAGAAAAAACGGAAACCAGTTTGATCTTATACTTGTTTATTAGGAATAAACGAGAATTAGCAATACAAAATATAAAAACAAGAACACGAGATTACGTAGAAATCCAACTTGGAAAAAACCACAGGTAGGGGAAAAGAATTCACCATAACAAATATTGTGGATTACAAAGTGTGTAGGATGATTTTTCCAAGAGATGTAATTACTCCTACATATAATACAAGAAGAGTCTAATATGAGTTGGAATTTTAATATAATAGCCCGAACAAATAATGGATTGTTTGAGTTAAAATAAAATTGTCAAAATTGTGAACAGATTTCATCCTAAAAATGCTATCACTCAAGCAGGAAGCGAGCAGTCTGAATGCCGCTCGAGGTCGGGCGCACGTCCAACGAGCAGCCAATTTTCTGAAATTTTCACTGGAGCTTCATCTGCGCGGTTAGCCAGCGATCTTCACGTGATTTCTTTTCCTTATCCGTCTTTGACTTTTTCAAGGCATACTATCAACTTCCAATAGAACTCCCAATAGAATTCAAGTCGTGCCCAAACTCTAATGACATACACACATTTGTCATAATCATTAATTTCAAACCATTTGACATTATTATTGGGTCAAATTTTTCATGTATCGAAATAATCAAGACGTTTCTTTTGCTTATAGCCTTTACCGACAAGACTTGTTTTGTATGTCAATTAATTTACCATCCTTCATTTTCCTTTTGAATATCCATTTACACCTTAGTGACTTATTACCGGGTGAAAGGTCCACTAATTTCCATGTACGATTTTTTAATATAGATTAAATTTAATCGTCAACGACTTCTTTTCAATATGAAGCTTCGCTTGACTACATGACATCTTTATAACTTTGAGGTTCATTTTCTAATGAATGCACTAGAAAATTAGGCCCAAAAGATGAGGTTGTTGTTCTAGGCCTTTTATTATGTCCAAGTTCATTATCATTTATAGATTGTTAATGCATAATATCTTCATTGCCACGAGGTATCTTCAGTGAATTTGATTCACTTTGCATATTATAGGTAAAACCATTTTCAAAAATGTAGCATCTTGTGATTCAATAATCGTCCTAACATGCACATTGAAAATTAAGACTTATGTACAATAGATTTATACGCACTAATATGGTTGGCATAATCAACGAATACACAATCAATGGTTTAGGTCATATCTAAACCTAGGTTTAGGAACTACTACCTTAGCCAAATATCCACACATCTTTAAATATTTATAATTAGGCTTGTGACCTTTTCACAATTCATAATGTATCTTGTGCATTTTTTAAGTGACAATTAATTGAGAATATAATTGATGAAGAGCAAAGCTTTCCACCATAAGTTATGTAGTAATCTTGAACTTATCAACATAGTGTTCATCATCTCATTCAGTGTGTGATTCTCGCGTTCAACAATTCCATTAGATTGAGGGGAATAATGTGCAATTATTTGATGAATAATTCCTTGTTTTGAACAAAAATTTTATAATGCAGAATCATATTCACCGCTCTATCACTTCTTATTAATTTAATCTTTTATTAAGTTGATTTTTAACTTCTAATTTATGATGTTTAAACACTATAATTGCCTCATCTTTACTTTTGAGTAAATAAATATTGTACAATCATCAATAAAAATGATTAAGTAATTTTTACCTTCTCTATTTTGAACAAAGTCTAAATTACATATATCGATATGAATTAAATCTAGGAGATCGGTACTTCTTTCAACAAAATGAAATGATAATAGAGTCATTTTGGCTTCCACACATATTTCACATTTATGAATTATGATTAGGATTAATATCGTATTTTTAGAATAAATCTAATTTGATTAATCTATGAAAGTATTAAAACTAACATGTCCCCTAATCGCTCATCAAATGAATCAAACGAGTAAGTACAAAATATAATTTTATTCATAACCAGAGATACAGTAGTCATTATATTCACTTTAAAGAGCCCCTCATTTAGGTAGCACTCTCCTACAAATATTTCATTTTTATTTAGTATAAATTTTTCTAATACAAAGATTAATGAGAACGAGATACCAAATTCTTATGAATTTCGGGCACATGAAGATAAGCTCCTCACAACTTGTTATTTTCAACACGATCTTTCCATGTCCTTCAACTTTGGAAGATAAAGAGTTTTGGATATAGAGTTGTTTATCATGATTCATTGCCTTGTAGGTAGAAAATATCCGGTCGTTTGCACATAAGTGACGAGTAGCTTCAGTATCCACCCAGCATTTCCTTTGTATATTCTACTAAGTTGAATTTAGAAACGACATTCATGTTTTGCAACTTATAGAAAGGTTGCCATGTTCTATTAAATAGGTCTGAGCATTTTGTCAATTAATGCTTCTCACAATTCTTCATGGTGGCATCTTCATTTTATACTCGATGTTCAAAGAGTCCCACAATTTTTTCATACATAGCAGTACACATTATATAATAAGTTGTCCAACCCATTCATGCCGTAATTTCTTCATAAGAATCTAAATGCTTCCACATATCAACCGTATCCAATTTCTTTATATCACTTTCATCACCTTTGTACGAAGGAGCATATTCCTTGAGAAATTTCGCAAACCTTGATGTTGTCCAATAAAAAATAAATTTCTATTGTCGACAATTAAAAACTAGCCTATTAAGAGCATGTCTGGTGGCCATTCATCTCAGATTTTAAGCCAAAAAGTTACCGTTAAAGTCAATTGGTGGGTCCCCCTCCTTTCCCAAGCAGTCAAAAATGGCTGCTCAGTGGGTAAACAACGGCCGAAATTTTGATTTTAATTGGGTGAAATATGGCTACCAGACACAGCCTAAGTTTTTCGAACTTTTCTCTAGTAGTGGTATACTAAATTCTGTCATTTCTGATACAGAATCATAAGATAATCGTATAATGAGTAGAAATATAAATTCGTTTTAAAATTGTTATTTCTTGGTATTGATTTCTCTTTCAAGCAATTTGAAGATACTTACTCTTTCAAATTACCGAGACGAGATTTGAATAGAATAACGATTAACATGATCAACCAAAAATGGATGATCAATAAGATAAAAAAGGATACAAATTAATTATTGCCCACCAACTTCATGATGTGTCCTTAAAATGAATTTGATCTCCTTTATAGTGCTTAAAAAGGTCAACAATTGTCTATTTCTTCTCTTACGAAAGCAGCACAACAATAAGTAAGAGTTTCAACTAACTCAATATAGTATCTTCGTACTCAAAATAATATCAGAATTTAGAGAGCTAAGATTCAAAGCAGGAATTTTTGCGTTTGGAGACTAATAGTTTTTCAACAGAAAGGCAGCTATTTATAGATTTATTCATAACCATCTGTGTCGTACTGTGTTGAGTCAAGTCAAGTTGGCCGGACAAACGACGATGGTAGTGCATGCATGTGGGCTTTATACCGAAACCAATAGGATCTCAGTATTCTCCTTTATAAAGACTAGTTGTACCTCTTGGGATCCAAACCCAAAGGCTAAACTTCTACCTTATAAACCAAACATTTTTTCTTATAAAGAGCCCCTCATTTAGGTAGCACTCTCCTGCAAACATTTTTTCCTATGGTGTGGATCTTAATTTGATTATGTGATTGATTATAATTAGCTCTTTTTTTGTTATTAATTTGAATTATGCACACTTTTAACATCATTAGAAGGAAATCCTAAATAACACAACTAAAGAATGTATTGAGAAGCAATGTGCTTATCAAAATTATAAAATAGATTCATAATATAACCTGGTATAATACATTAAACATATCGAAGGAATGCATCTAGATGTAGTGCATCTACGACTTGATATTAATGAGATAATGAACTTCTTCCCATTTGTTGGGATCGTGTTGTAAACTGATATAATGTTGAGCTTAAGGACTAGTGTGAAAGACTTAAATAATTCTTTCAAGAAGAATTAATTTGTGATTTCATGTTTACACGTCATATTTAGATAAATGGAGATGTATATGCCCTCATTGCATATGATGAAATCACGTTGTAGATTTTATGATATTCATAAATTCTAAGGTCCCTAGAATTGAAATTCTTAGACCTATTGTTTTTCAATTCATTGGGAGTTCTATAGTTGAAAAAGTTAGTAAAAGTCTCGCCAGGAACATTCAAGTCCATCAAATGAGTAGGAATGCTAAGGTTGAAGGAATTAGTGTAATTCTCACCTAAATCTTATAGAACTTTGGGTTGTGAAATTAAGTTTACATAAGGGAACATTAGGATTGTCAATGATAATTGAAAACTTGGTGAACTTTCAACTATGGGTCTAGTGTTGAACTATCGTAAATGTTAACTCGTATGAATGCAAAATGTCATACGTGCATTAGATATAATTGTCTCAAAATTTTAATAAATAATGATACCAAAATTTCTAGTTGTTAACCTTAATAAAGGTTGACATGCTAAATACAATAATATTTGACCTCATACGATTTGTATGTACTGGAAGAACATAATGCTTCAGAGAACATCAACCACGTATTGAAGACTCAAATATAGGTCATACCGCTCCAGATAAGAGAGATCAAGAACTTTGTCAAGTACGAAAAAAGAAAAATTCTAGTGCTTTTGCATTGTTTAGATAATATCTGTAATAGATGGATGATCATATCCTCTCTAATGAACAATAAGTTCACTGATCTCTTTACAATAGTTGAATTTTGAAGGTCAATGTTACTTGTGGTAAATTGTACAATATTAGATAATACCAAATAAGGAATGAAAAAAGAAAGGGAACTTATCAATCGTGATATATTTTAATCTTAAATGAATAAATCAAAAAAGAAATATCGTTCACCTAAAGACACATGAAACAGAATGCTAATTATAAGTAAAATTTTCTATTAAAGATTTCATTTTAGAAGTACCATTGTACAACAGTAAATATTTTATAGCTGTTTTATATATACAACAAAAAACTAAAAGGCTAAACTTGTGGGCCACCCGAAAGAGTCACCTATTTCGAAAAATCAGGCTACAAATAAAAGATAATTAAGTATAACCTATAAGACGAACGTCTCGTGTAACATGTTGAATTCCAAACCAGTATCTGTACCACAAAAGATGGAGTCATTCCCATCAAAGCAATAGTTAGTGGTCATCAGACCAGAATCTGAGACTTGGCAGCAATGCGGGAACACTTTTTCCGGCTGGAGTTGCTCAAAGCGCAGACGCAAGTTTCAAGAAGATCATAGTCTTCTTCCCAGAATAAAACTGAAGCCATCTCTGGATTTTCTAACAGCATTTTAGAAGTCAGAAATCCTGCTATTGACCAAGTCTGATATAATCGGGCTTGCTTTCCTATAAACTTCCCATTCCTTGTATCATAATATTCAGGCCAGCGATCCACTGGAAGTCTTTTTTCAGCTGTTTCAATTGCCTTCTTGGCCAAATCCAACCTACCCATCTTCATGCATGCCAATGTGAACTGAGAGAGTAACACGAGCTATCAGAAAATGAGTACCACTATAAATGGGATTTTCTACAATAAATGGGACTTTCTACAGACTCCTCCTCTAATATTAAATATTATCTACACCATTTTTTAAACACTATATGAACTACTTTGAAAAATAAACTTAAAAAACATCATTTCTTGTAATAACAAACTACAGTCAATATATGGATATTGTGATTCGAGTTAAATTTTATATAAGAATAACGATAAATCAAAATTTAATGTTTTAAACTTTAATAGGCACATACATCGAGTTTGTCCCGTTAGCTAGTATGCGCTGATAAACATGTTTTTAAGACATCGTCCTTTGTCCAGTTAGCTAGTATGAGCTGATGTTTCTGTCTCTAAGACCTCAGATTTATCTCTTGAAAAAGTAAATTTCCTCCAAATTATCCCCTGATTAGATCAAATATTGACACAAGTTTGCTCTAATGCCTAAAGAACATTCCCAATACAAATTATTCACCTAATCTATTTGCCAAAAATGCAGGAAGAAAAATATTTATTAATAATTTGATCCAGGATTCTTCACATTGAACAAATCATGTGCACTATACCCAACTATCTTATGGCTCCAAACCCAAGAACTATATCTGACTGAAACATTCTTCCTCTTCATCATTAGTCCAAACTTTTTTCTTTAATTCATCACAACATACAAGATCACCAGTGAAATGACAATGTTTTTTGTGTGAGAACTTGCATGTGCATATACTCACGTGTCAATGGTCAGCCAAACTAACACAACAGAGGGTGTAAGCGTGCTCTCATGTTTGTCCAAGTGTTGAGAGAGAACAAAAGAGATGAATGTGCATGACTTTGTGTTAAGGCACTCACGTTAACATACATCTTTAACATCATCATTATAAAAGAAGAAAAACTTAATAAACCAAATTAGTCTTACCTGCCACAGAAGTGTTGGCCACGATCCACCATTATGATATGACCAAGGTCTGCAAAAGTCCATCAAGTTATAATTAGTATTATCATCATGAATTTTAGCTGACACTTTCCACTTTTATGTATATTATACAGCCGTGGTTGGGTTGGTTTGGGGGTTTGGGGGGGGGGAGTTGTTTTGTTGAAGTAAACTAGATTTAGAAATCCGGAAATCAATGCAGCAGAAAAACTGTTGAAAGATCTTACGTATTTTTTGGGTCACTGCCAGTTATTATTCGCCACTCTTCAGACTCCAAGGCAGGGTAACATATCTTAAGAGGCATCTGACCAATAAGATCATCCCATTTTGCTTCAATCAAATTCAATATAGCTTCATTTTGTTTTGGAGTACCCAGCGATGACACTATGGACCAGAGATTTCCTAGTGTGAAGTATCTAAAATCCATGTGAGCCGGCTGCAGATTGCCAATAAAATAACCACCTTTCTCCGGAATCCAATCCATTAACCAATGAGGAATTTGATCAGGATATATATTAAACTTGTTAGTAGCATCTGTGGAATATTCCTCTGTCTTATAACGATAGATTTCATTGATCTTTTTGAGATCCACCCAATAATATTCTCTGATATGGAATGACAATGCACTGAGTCTATTATTGATGGCCCTCACCAAATTCTTGGATCCATCATCTAAGGTAAGCATCTCACGGGAGCACCGTAAAGCTGAGTAAAACAATGCCTGCAAAATCAATCACAAATAATCTTAGAAGACTGCAATGCTTGCAGAGCCACGTTGTATACTTGTATCAACTAATTATTGACGATCTTATAAAATCAACCATCTATCAAAAATAATCTAACTGGGACCAAATCCTATATCTAAACAACTGGAATAAAGAGAGGAGATAAAGCACAGGTTCCCGTCCATTACCGTTGTGTTGGTGATTCATGAGGAGAACGAAGAGGCAACAATCAACTGCCCCATAATATATACACACACATAGAGAGCAAACCAAATTCTGAGTGGTTGGACAGCATATTTAGGAAAGGTAGCAAACATGGGCTGATGAAGATGCAGAAAGCTGACATGGGCAGTTGGGATCTCATTTCATTTTTTATTTTGTCATTTTATCTGGAATCAATGTGTTCTTCTCATTAGTGTAGTTGTAGCATATGTTTCAGGGACTTGGGACGGCTGAAGAGGAAGAAACTTATTCTCTTCACGAGGGTGGGAAAGTTTATGTAGACAACTATTAAGAGGATGTTTGGTGGGGATTAAAATTAGATTTTTAGTAGATTGTGATAAAAAAATTTGAAATGTGTGGTTGAAAAGTTGTGGGACCCATAAAAGATGTGGTTAATATTGATTGTTTGATTTTGATTTGACTTAGATTTAGATTAAAATCGGATTTTAATCCGGTCCAAACAGGCCCTAAAAAACTCATAAAGAATTTAAACCTTGGTTCCTCATCTTAGTTGATGTATACAAAGTGTTTTACATATCAAAAAAGAACATTGACTTTTCCTACGAACTTCATATTTCCCCAATAAGGCAAAAATATCTCACAGAAACTGCAGGTCAGATAAAAAAGTTAGCCAATTCCCCAAAAGGTATACTTGCAACATAACAGAATTCTTATTACGATTTCAACTCTTTCCTACAGTATATAGATGAGCAAGTAGAGAATTAGCACCTCAAAGTCATATCACATAACTGCAAAATCAAGAGCGGGATAGTTCTAAAAGGCGTAGAGAACATAAACTTACTTGAATCTCTAGAGGATGGCCATGAATACCCATTCGTCGATCTACCATACAGGATCCATCGGTTACAAGCAAAGTCGGAAACATATCAAAGCCATCGGACAAACACAAGTTCATAACAAGTTTCATTCCAGTCTGAATGTCGACCCTTTCCTGTAATGTGTAGTCACCAGTGATCTTCCCATAGGCTCTTAATAAAATGATCCACCATAATCCTATGTAAAATACAAATATTAACAACAATTTAGAACTCATTTTATCATACTGAAGCTGATAGAAATCCGACATGTGATTATAGGCATCCCAAATATATGTGTTGGAAGGGGGGGATTGCTAAAAGGACATAATTACCGGAGTCAACAGGTGCCACACGGCCAATAGCCGACTCCCCAAAATCTGGGTCCAGAACTTCTTCAAACTTGTTATCGTCAAGAGCAACAGATCTAACTTTAAAACTTGCTGGCATCAATCCCTGCCCTGGACTGTAGCAATCCACCGTTTTCTCCCAACTCTACATACAAAAAGGGAATTGTTAAGAATGAGAAAATTAAAAGAATAAAAATAAGTGGTCACATCTTGCACAAATGCTTTCAGGTAGATATTGACTCATAATGTCAGGGAAAATCATAAATAAGGACTGATAAATACGTTAATTACCCAAAATATTAAATTTGTTAATCAGAAGAAAACCAATTTCCTCTTGTAGTATCAAGAAAATGACTCCGTTTTACACGCAAAATAAATGTCATAGACATGCAAGATAAATTGTTTACATCTTAAACCGGTGAATAGAACTCATTGCTTCTATTGTCTGTAAGTACTAAGTATATTGGTCCTCAGATATATTGTATCAGATGCATTTCTAATACAACCTGCATTATTGTTACACATCGTTCATTTACTTCAAATCAAAGAAACCTTTCTGTACATGTATCTTTAAGCAAAATGTTAAACTCAATTATATTGTATGAGGAGCTTTATGTAATAGTGAAATGTGAAAGAACAGAAATTGGAAACTCCTAAGTATATTGGCCCTCGGATATATTGTATCAGATGCATATCTAATACAACTTGCATTATTTTTACACATCTTTTGTTTACATACATCTTTAAGCAAAACGTTACCTGAATATTTTAAATTTTGCAAAAATGAGTTATACACCTAACATTATGTGTCTCGAGGATTCTAATCTAATGTGAAAAGTAACCGAAGGCATCGTGTCATTGCTGTAAGGGGAACAATGTATGAAAATGAAATTAACACTTCCTTAAACATTAGCTACCACCTCATTTCCATAAAATGATGCATTTTCAACCAGAAGTTTTCCTTTCTCCTATGCAAATTCTACAGCTCCAAGATTGAATCTATGTTCCCACGCAAAATTCGAAACATACAAACAAAACTATATCCACGTATTAGATGAATACAGTACAAAAATTAAATAAAGACATATCAACATGAGTGCAAATCAATTTACCTGTAGCTGCATGGTGTGCAGGAGGAAATTCCTAACTATCTCCCCCTCACCCTTGAGCAAAAAAGCCAGGGCCGAGGGAACGAAATCCCTTATAAACACCTGATCATAATTCAGAGGCATCTTGTCATTGGGATCATTAGCGGCCACTGTCCCAACCGGGCTATTGCAATACGTCACAACCGCATTCGTCAACAATCTCCATGCCTCCTTCTCAACCTCAGACTCCTTGTTATCAGCCTTCACGGCCTCGACCACATTCGAGTTCTCCTCATATACACCATAAGGACCATCAATAACTTGTGCCCTATCTCCATCACTTTTTGCTAGGGTTTCATCCAAATCAATCTTTTCCGGCACCAGTGGCTTTACATTGAGGCCACCCTGGACATAAATTTTCTCAAAATTCTGGTTGTTCACGCGGGTTTCAACCGATTTCGAAAATTTCCTAATATTTGATGCGAAACTGGCAACATAATAGCCTCTGTTATTGAAATTGGGGCCCGATAAAATCCTAGGTTGGCCCCAAGATGAAGGTGGGGCATAAATCACCTTCTGGGCATGATTAAAAATTGATTTAATTCCCAAAACATGGAATGAACTCGTGTGAAACTTATGGCTAAATAATTTAAATTTGGAAAAATTAGGTGGTACAAATAAATGGTTAGAGGGAAGAAGGATTCTGATACAGGGCTTCATGGCAATGAATCTGGTTGAATACATCAGAAAAAAAAGTAATAATACACGAAAACAGCACCAACAAAAAAAGTCAAAGATTGGGATTTCGTATATTCAACGAACAAATCTCATACAAATAGCAAATTTATGAAAGATTCGTTGTGTGGGTACAAAACTGAAAAAGGGAAAAAAGATTAGAAATTTATATTTCTTGGAAAAGGGGAAGGTTTATTGGATTGGTTTGGGGGATTTCCGTTAAGGCGGTTTAGAATACAAGAATTGATGCAATTATAATCAGTAAAACACTAATTATCATTTGTATGTCTTAATCTTGATTAAGAAGCCCCCCTTCTTCTCACCGAAAAATCTCTGAACTTTCCCTTTATTTTTTTCCTTCTTTTTTCAAGTTTAATTATTCAAAAATAATATGAAATGCAAAGGAAATTGTGCAAAGGAGATAATCATTGACGACGTAGATAAAGGTTTTCATCCACAACTTTTGTTTTGTATCTTCAAATAAAAGAGGAAGCCTCTAATTACTCTAACCATTGAAGTATCTCCACGTGTCACGACGCAATCCTATATAACTTCTTTGAGTTACGCTATTCATTCTCAAAGCAACAGTTTAAATACTCATACTTTTAAATGAATCATGTGACAATACATTTAAATAGATTTATCAATTAATATCATGCAATGGTTACCTTCACTGATGTTTAACCCAATTGAGATGAATGGCATTATTCTACTTTTTTGGCCTAGCGATAATATCTAGCTCCACCACAACTAAAACACTTTAGGTAAATGTCACTAAATAATTAGTCTAATTAAATCCCTGTTTGGCAATCACTAAAATGAGGGCTTTTTTTTTTTTTTTTTGCTTAAAATTGTGTTTTCCAAATTTTTAAAGTTTTTTTTTTTTTTTTTCATCTCTCGTTTTATAAATCTTTTATTGGTGCGGGTCTGATGGGGTTCTACTCTCTCTCTCTCTCTCTTTCCTTTCTCAATTTTGATTGTGAAACGGCAAACGCTATTTATCTGTAATCCCTTTTTGGGTTTTGATGTGAAATATTGTGTGTTCTTTTTCCTTGTAATTAGGGAGGCCATGGTCTAAGGAAGAGCACAGATCTTTTCTAGTTGGTTTGGAAAATCTGGGAAAAGGGGACTGGAAAGGAATTGCGAAAAAGTATGTCCCATCAAGGTCTTCTTCCCAAATTGCTAGCCATGCACAGAAGTATTTCATCAGGTTATCAGCACCCGAAAAGAAAAGGCGGGCGAGTGTTTTCGACATTCCTCTCAATGAAAAGGTAAATTTATCATATTTTAACTCATCGTTACTGTGAATTTCATTAGAAAAGAGTTTATGACTGATGACCTCAATTTTTCCGAGAAAAGATAGTTCGTTATCATTGTTGCTTCATTTCATTGTATGATTAATTGTGAATGAATTTTGTAAATTCCCAGAATGCATCAGCAACTCTTGGTTCACCCTCCAAAAAGGATTTTGAAAATTCACAGCATGTAAGTACAACCTCTTAACAGTTTTATAAGAGATTTGAACAAATTTTTCTAAGAAATATTGAAGTATTTATTCAAAAAATTTGATATACTTTACAATAATTTAGGCTAGTAGCGCATGTGCTGCCTTGAAGAACTCAGGTGAATTCAAAGGACAGGTAAACAATAATCAAGTCGCATTTTTGTGTCATAACAGATCTGTCTTTTCTATTGATTCGAGGTAAGAAAGAATTTATTATGCATTTTTATTTTTATTTTGGGATATTATGCAGGTCAGCATGCAACCTCCTACAACATTATCTGAGAAACCACCTCTTTCACCAATGCCTAAACTACATGGAATTACCAACTTTAATCATGTGGCACCATTCATGGTAAGTGAAAATTTGGTTGCTGTGGAACACATTTAGTTCGACTATATTTTAACATATGTCATCGATGCATATTGGAACAATCAACCATCACTCATTCTTTTATGGCATCGTTATTGACAAAAGGAAAACAAGATAAATTCTTGACTATTATGCTGTTTAGTCCCATCTAGTACAGTCTTTGATATTTCCACATTTCATTTTAACTGATTATTTATAGCACTGCTTTTGCATCACACGGGGTGAAGTTTCATGCATTAACCAGAGCTTTCTGGAACAGAAAACAACACCAACTGTTTCTTGGCTTCCATTTGTGAATTGCCCAAATCAGAATCATGTTTTTCTGTCTATTTTCAATCCAACATTCGCTACGTGCGCACCTTTCAAGCCTCGGCTGCCGAGTTCTACGTTAAGAGGGCCAACTCATCAGGGAGAATCATCTCAAGTCAGGACCTTCAACTGGAGTTACAAAAAATAATATCCTGAATCTCAGCACTGGAAAGCTGGAATAGAGAGGAAACAGATGTGTTGTATGCTTTGGGAAATTGTTTTTTGATTTGTACTTACCTCAGTGATACATATCAGAACTACTTGGTGATGCAGACTAAGACAACGTCTTACACACAAAACATCTTAAAATACTTCACTTCATACATTTATATCCTATTTGGTTCCTCAATATATGCCGGTTTTTTTATGATATAGCTTAAAGTAAATTATCCATACATTCTCATAAATGCGACTCAAATTTGCTACTTCCTCCTTTCCATAAAGATAGACTTACTTTCCTTTTTCGTCTATCTCAAATTATAGGTAACTTTCCTTGTCGAGGCTATAGTTGATTTCTTAATTTTCTAACATATCATCATTTAATGTGCCTTGTTATCAACAAAACTGAATTACTCTTGTGTTTTGATTAGTTGAAATTTAAGGAATTTATTCTTTTCTGAATTGGTCGAAAGTAACGAGTACTTCTCATGTACAGCACGTGAATTGCACGCACGAATTGCACCAATCAGCCATCACCCACAAGTTCTTTTATAGCATCTTTGGTGACAATATTAAATTAAAAAAAAAAAGTTAAAATTTGGGTTATTATGCTGTTGAGTCCCGTCTAATAGTATGTCTTTGTTATATTCATATTTCATTTTAACTGATTATTCATAGCACTGGCTTTTGCACCATACAGGCTGGAGTTTCATGCATTAACCATGGCTTTCTGGAACATAAAACAACACCAACTCTCCTTCTTGGCTTCCAATTGTGAATTACCCAAATCAGAATCATATTTTTCCGGCCCACTGTGTCTCATGTAATAGTACACGTGAATTCCACAAACGTGCGTCTCATCGTGCAGCACGTGATTGCACACATGAATTCCAACAAAAAACCATCAATCACGACTTCTTTTGTGGCATATACAGTGCAATATTAAAGAAAAAGAAGTTAAAATCTCAACTTTTAAACTTGACTCAAATACTACTAACAAACGCATTTATTGGATTACTCTATTTATATGGATGCTAGAAACACCTGAATATCATGAACCTAAAATTTGACAAATTTAGGCTACAAGCAACGGAGGAGGCAGGATTTTCAAGGGGGGATTATCCCCTGTATGGGGCTTTTGCACCATACAGGATTATTCAATACCCTGCTTATTATTTTTCTCATAATCAATGCCACTATGGCTTAAGAGCTCAATAGAGTCATGTGCATAAATATCCCCATTAGGACCGGAACTTGCAGAAATTGAATTGCCAAACACAGTATTTCCCAGTTCCACAGGTGCAAGGTTTCCCTTCTCATCGTAAAAAGGGTGGCCTAACTAAATTGGCCTGAGAAGATCCACATTGGTCTTTAGAGTGTGAAAATGATATTCATAGGCGCTCTTGAAATTGCACAAGGGACGAAGAACAATGACCGGAAACTCGGTGTCCATAGCAACGCAAGGGCAGTTATATCACGAATTAAGTCAAAATCATATTCAAGATTGTCATTCCAGACCTCCCTTATGTTCATTGTATCGCTCGTAGGCTAAACAATCATGTTTTCCATGAAATTTGCACCAAATAATCGAGTCAGAGTTGTTGTACAATAAGAGATTTGTCTTTTTCATTGATTCGAGATAAACCGAAATTTATTACGCAATTTCTTTTTTAGATCCTCCAGTAACATATTAGAAATCCCTGTATCACCATTGGCTATACCATATGGAATTTGTTGTATGTCATCCACAGTAAGTTGTTAAGTCCAAATTATAATTAGCAATTTTGTAACTGACAATTTCCTTAATCGAAATCATTGTCCTAGTTGAATTGTATTAAATGTTTATCGAGTTGTAATCAAAATCAAAATAGAATTTATTCAACCTTAATTATAGTAAAAATAGTTTGGGATTGATAGTATAAACCTTGGAGGAGTAAAAGATATCCAAGAAGATCAACTATGATCAATGAAATGCAATTAGAAGTCAAATGAGTGAAGTGTTGCACATGTTTTGCTCTAAATTCTCATTCACAAGTTTGCGACGCATTTTTCACATAGAAAACATTCGAACTTGAAAAATGCTATTTTTAGAAAAATTGTAGCCATTTGAGTTAGTTTTCCAACGCACATTGAATTGTTCAATCGGACATCAAAAAGAAAGTTATAACAAAAATACTAACAGCTGCTCAGCCGTGGTTATCCGAGAAACAATAAAATTCGATTTTCAAGCTGATTTTGAGTTTGTTTTCATCCCAAACATTACCCATTATAAATATACAGCCTTTGAAATGTCCAAAAGTGTGGTTGAACAATATTTT
>CAIGRT010037189.1:0-10231 GCA_903798405.1 Fraxinus platypoda
TTTATTTTTATGTTAGGGTTTTTTTTGTGTTTCATTAGAGATATGGCCGTCTTTTTGTATTTATTTTTAAGAAAAAATGGTTAAAGGAATAGTTAAGACGTATATTAAGTTTTTTTGGTTGTTGATTAGAAACTCAGCTCAAGCAGAGCAAAAGAGTTGAACTTTATAGTCAAAACCTTTGTTTGATGTTAAGTTTATCTTGAACTTAAGTTTTCTTTCGTTTAATCTGCTCCATTTTCATCGATGATGAGAAGTGTCGATTAATTATGAGTTTTATTGAGCACGTATTAAGCTACACCCTATAGGTTTCAAGTTGATAGATTTTATTGCACTGGCCATTGGATTTTTGAGGTGTGTTGCAAGCTATTTAAACTTTGATTTGAAATGGGGCGAAAATTCTGGCATTTGCAAGGAATATGTTTTCTACAACCTGAACGAATGGATTCAAAGTTTGCCTTCCTTTTTTACTTCCTGGGTCGATGTGTATAGTACTGCTATATGGGATTTTTAGAGGGGAGATAAGAAAATTAATTTTTACTTTGTGATTCTCTCCAACGCCTACTTGTTGAAAGAAGAAATTATTCCATATTCCTCTACACCTTTACTTTCTCTATCTGGATTTTTTTTTGGCATATAGATTTATTTAATAAAAATGTATTGATTGTTGAAAAAAGAGAATTGCATATAGATTTATTTAATAAAAATATATTGATTGTTGAATGAAGATTGACCTATACTAGTAAGAGTCTTGACCTATGTTGATAATATTGTTTGATAAATTCGAATTTTGTATTTGGAAGTTGGGATATTGTTTGCATTTTCATTTGGGATATTGTTTGTTAAATGGGCTTAGTATTGTTTTTTTGTTTTGATTGACTTTTCTTCATAATTTTTTTTTTACTTTGACGTTTGGAGTTTAAACTTACAAAAAATAATTTATTTTTGTGGTTATTAACCGAACCGAACCGAGANTCATTTGGGATATTGTTTGTTAAATGGGCTTAGTATTGTTTTTTTGTTTTGATTGACTTTTCTTCATAATTTTTTTTTTACTTTGACGTTTGGAGTTTAAACTTACAAAAAATAATTTATTTTTGTGGTTATTAACCGAACCGAACCGAGATACGAACTTAACCGAACCGAACCGACTTACGTGGTTATGGTGCGGTTATGGTTTGACCAAAAATTTGGTGGTGCGGTTATGGTTTTAGCCGAACCAACCCCGAACCGAACCGTTGCCTGCTGCTATCCTGCTAGTTTCACCGTTCTAACAACATTCGTTTAGTTTGTGGAAGACAACACTTTGCTCCATGGCCATTTCGCTATTAGCGTTTTGCTCTTCAGAAACTTCCTGAGATACTTCTAGGTTCTCATCTCCCGCGTCCCAAGCCTTTACACAGTAAGAACGATTTACTTCGTCTTGTGGATTCCACATCTTTCTCCATCGTAACTTCATTATCTTCGTGACAGGGTTCAGGCAAAAGAGAGCAAGGAACACCTACAGAAAGAGGACATGTTATCCTAGCATTTATATATAAAGGAAGCATGCATCACCATCCTCATAAAATTCAATGGAAGCCTTGCAGAACGACCTAAGAAATAAAATTCAGCAATAGCTAGGCTTAGGAATGATAGATTATTGCACTTTGTAGCCCAAGAACTTGCAATGTTTTGTTGGGTTTAGATCAATCAAACTTCTGATACTGTGATAGTGAACGTGAAGCTCTTCGACTACGTTACAAGCAATTCATGCTATCTTTGTTCATCTGTACATTTTTTTCAACATCAAGGTCGCCCACCTCCTCTTCATCCGAATAAAGAGTTATTCCAGTGAATTCTTGTTGTAATTATTGGCTATTACATTTCAAGTTGGATTTATCACACAATTTGAACACATATATGTTTTATATATTACTCCGATTATCTGCTATTAACTTCTAAACGTATCGTAGCATAATTACTAATGTGTCTTCTAAATGTGCAGTAATTTAGATAATTGGCTTGTTCATTGTGCATGTTGAGATCAAGAATTCAGGATTCAAAGATGAATATTGATTTGGGCTGGAATTATTTTTTGGTTCTAGAGCAAAATGAGAATGGATTTTTTATTTAGCATGCTATGAATATATTAGTCCATTCAACTCAACTCCAACTAAGCTTCAATAAAAAAATAAGAAGAACCTCGAGGAGTTGTTCAATTGGTCAGACCTTGAGTTTACTCTCCAATTGTCACCAGTTCGAGTCCCCTTAGGGTCAATGAAGTTAGTACTCGACTGTAAACTTTAGGATCTCGTGGGATTAGTCGAGGTGCTCACAAGTTGGCCCGAACATCCACGATTATCAAATATATATATATATAAGTCCATTAGTTAAAAATTTACTTTTAAGTTACTTATTAATATTTTTTAAATATGTGTACTTGTTTTGCACAAATGGTTATTGGAAGAACTGTGGCACACCTGGACCAAAGGTCCACAACTCTCCTCTCTATTGATGGACGCTCATGTACTCAACGTTTCATCAGTACTTCGATTCAATTCCAAATACGCCCTTAAATCCATACATCCCTTTAAATTCCCCTCCATTTCAACAACCAAGAACTCCCATTTCAAGCAATTCAATCTCATGATCAATAGTACTAAAAATTTTGTAACCAGCGGCAAAAACGACGCCGTGTTCAACGACGAAGCTTACGAGGCGGAGCGGTTGAGGCTGGACGCAGAGGCACGAAACTCCATGGCGGAGAAATCTTCAAAAGAGGTCCAAATTGAGGACGACCCGAAGGCGTGGAAATGGGATATTCGAAAACGGGTTTGGGACTTGATGGAGGCGCAGAACATTGCTCAGTTCCCCCGCCCCGTTCATCACAGAATACCCAATTTTGTTGGAGCGCAACTTGCTGCCACTAAAGTAAATAATTGAACTTTCATTTGGTTGAAATTTATCCAATTTTTTGCACTGTTTGTGTTGATCTTTTGTTAATGGGTTTGTGGGGTTCGGCAGTTAAGTGAATTGGAGGTGTTTAAGAAGGCAAAATGTGTGAAAGTGAATCCAGATACGCCGCAAAAGCAAGTGAGGCTCCTCACCCTAAATGGTTAGTTTTGTGTATACTGTTGCTTCTTTTAAAAAATTGGTTGGTTAGAGATTTCGTATTTACATGACACTAGTTTAGGTGCCTCCTAAATCAGAACTAAAGTTGCATAGGGATATTTATTGTGCTTTAGCATAACTAAGAGATTTTTCCCTAAAATCATTTTCAATTTTACATTCTATGAGCCATAAATTTATACTAGTTTTTAACCACACATTCTCCAAAAAAATCATTTTTCCTTTAAAATAATCTCTCCCATACAAACTCTTAGCTAGAAAATATAAATTTAACATGTGTAAAGTTAAAAGGATTTAATTATAAAGAGGAAATTTAACAAATTGGTAATTTTTCTATTTCTTGGAAGTAATGAGTGAGAATAAGATGGATGATGGAATAGCATAGTTGAAATGGATGTTTTCAAAAAATAGACTTAAATTATAAGATTCAGGTAAGTATGATTGCCCGATGAATGTACAGTGATGAATGATGTTTGTCATGGTTGGAAACAAGCTCTTTTAAGTTTTATTATCTATGAACTATGAGTCTGACCTTCTTATTTTGTTGGACACGTACTTGTATATTGTGGACAGCTATTTATTTTTTTGGCCCAAACATGCATATTGTACTTTAGCCTTTGACAGCTATTTTAAGACATAGTCATGCTCTTGCACCGATGTCCTAATCCATTTTTGATTTGATTGACAATGGATAAGGTTAGGTCACTTTTCATTTTTCACTTTCGAACTATAGAAACTTCTATTTGGCTACCATACTTGTGGGAATCTACCCGTCCATCTGTTTGGTGCCCATCTATTTCCCATTTGTGACAAGGACACATTTGAATGTTTATGATTAATCATATGAAGGGAAAGTTTAACAAAATGCCACGCATATGAGGGGTTTAGTGATTACATAAATTGTGGTTTCTCCGATTAAATGAAGTTCTTAAATACATTGAATCTTACTATAATAATTTTTATTTTCAATTTCACTTACTACTTTGAAAATACCTTTTTCAAATACAAACATATTGATATTACATCCATATTGTGCCCAAGAGTATTCAACATTTTAATATTTCTTCTCAATCTTTCAGTATATCTTCGAATAAAAGCTATACTTTTGCATTAAGGTTTTGATTTTCTATCTGTATTATTTTCTTGCCAGCGGTTGTTGTCTTATGTTATATGTCTGTTTTATTTGAATCAATATGCCTAATCTCAGGTTATTGCTGCCGAAACTCTATTTTCTCATTTTGTTTAATTGATAGTTTTTGGGTATATTGACTCCCCCCGCCCTTCCTTATTTTGGTGATCTAATATTAGGTAATTTTCATTTATCCTCTCTGATTTATGAGAAAATGTCACTTGATTAAACTAATGGACGTATTCAGTTTCAGGGAAATGAAATGATTTTACATTTGGTGTAGATTTGAAGATTAAATTAAGCTGCTGAAGAATTATTTAGTAGTTTGAATATAAAATTTTAATCATAATTAAGTCTTGGTTAGATTTAAGTGAAACTCGGTTTCTTATTTAGATGGAAACGATATCTAATTAACGAGTTGTTAGACTGGTAAATGAGTGGTATCACTAGTATAAGTTGAAACTGTTTTAAATCTACAAGGGATATGGGCTTTTAGGTTATTATGAAAAATTGGAGAACCCTAACAAATACTTATGGTGGCCAGGTGATACATTCCATTAGGTCAAGAGATAAATGGAAATTACCCCCATGTATAATACATGTATGTGTTTTTGAACTACTGGTGAGGCTTGTTTTGATCTCTGTCAATGACTCAATGTAGAGATGCTAGTTTAATAATGTGTTAAAAATCAATGATAGAAACAACATAATCCCAATTATACAATGGGAGACTGGAAGAATGCAAAGAATATAATGCTCGTTGGAAGAAGTTTGGTGGCTTTGATGGTTGCTGATAGTTTTGCTTAAGCTTCGACATATCTATTGGCATGCAGATGGTAAGAAACTATTAACTCCACAGCCCCGCCTCAGGACTGGATTTTTCTCTGTACTTGAATCTTCTATGTTGAGTCCCAGCACCATCAAGGAGGCATGTACTTCTGTGGGAGTAGCCAAATATGGAAGGCCGATTGGATTAGATGAGAAGATAAAAGTGGATCTAATTGTAATTGGTTCCGTCGCTGTTGACCCAAAGACGGGGGCAAGACTTGGCAAGGGTGAGGTATACCCTCTCCTTTCTTTGCATCTGGTGTCCTTTTTGAACATGAAATGAGATGTGAATTCATTCTGGTTTTGAAGAGATTGTTATTCTTGGAATGACTAAAAAATAGTCTTTAAATAGGGGTGACTAAGTGCATAAGAAGGACGCAATCACACGACTTAAATATATTTTTGATTAAAACAGCCTGAAACTGTCATGAACTTGTCTTTTATGCAGCAAAAGTGATGTGCAATTTCTTCAAAAACTTGAATCTCTTGGAGATTATTCTGTTTTAAAGCTTGGATTTTCAGTTCTAAAAAAGTTCATGTTTATTACAAAAATACATGGTGTAGGGATTTGCAGAACTTGAATATGGGATGCTGCGCTACATGGGTTCAATTGATGACTCGACATTAATTGTCACATCTGGTGAGGTTTCTATGACCCCTATGATGAACTTCCACCTTTTTTTCTAGAAAGCTTTAGCTTTATGCCCTTTAAATCTAATTTCAATTGTTCAATCATATTGCCAATGTTGAGCAGTGAGAAGCCTGCAAACATGACTTTTGGCATGAATTCCTCGAACCTTGATATTTCCTCTGCCTCAAATGCTAGGAAGTAGTTCAGTGCCATTTACTGAATGATCATTTCCTAATTGACTTGCCACAATAGAAAATCTACAAGTCGAAGATTATCAATATATATGGGTGGATCTTTGAGTGATAGTGGGCTCTAGGATAACAAAAGGAATACTGTATGACACTGTATATAAGGGGGGTATAGCACTATATCCCCCTGGTTGCATTGTGATGA
Organism: Fraxinus platypoda; assembly: GCA_903798405.1. Lineage (NCBI taxonomy): Eukaryota > Viridiplantae > Streptophyta > Magnoliopsida > Lamiales > Oleaceae > Fraxinus > Fraxinus platypoda. The sequence goes on from CAIGRT010037189.1 coordinate 6,090, forward strand.
CAATTATTTCTCTTAATCGGTCATCAAATAGATGAGTTGTATGTTTGTCCTTGAGCCTATACACTTTGCAAACAGATATCTTGTGACCCAGCTTGGTATGAAACTACTAATATTTATGTTGACGTTGTATCATTTTGAGCCATGACTGTATATTATGGTTTATTGTTATTTGCATCAAGTCAATTTTGTCAATTACTTTTACAGTGCATGACAAACAGCTGGTTGATGATATTCCCATTGAGAAGTTGTTAGTACACGATGTCCCTGTTGACATCATATGCACTCCAACCCAAGTCATCTTCACCAATACATCTATTCCAAAGCCTCAAGGTCAGTAGGATCTTGCAACTCTTACTTTCTCGTTGTTAGTTCTCAAATTTACATTGTCGCTTTCCATGTGAACATTATGAACTTGAAGGGATTTGTGGCATGTGGATCCCTGCAGAGAATGGGAATGCAAAGTGGTGAAAAGCAATTCACTAACATCAGACACTGAGGCAAGGGAAGTAGAGAGGGACCTAATTTCCTTGACTTGGGAGGAACGTTTGATTACACTCCCAAAACACTACTAAAACATATATCTTTATATATACATGGACCCTCCTATATTTAGGCTGCATGAGTTTATATAAATGGACTGGACTCCTAAGGTTATGAGAATATTGACTACATATTAGTTGTTGCTGTTATATGAGAAGTGTTCAATTACTCTTTAGTTATTTGCCATTTTTCTATTGGTGTCCCTAAAAATTCTAGTCTTGTTGTGATGCGGAAATTTTATGAATCTTTGAATAACTTCTTTTAATGTTATCTGACTCTTAATAGTTGAAGTATTAATTACATTTGAATTAGTGATAAACTAAAATTTTACTATTAATAATTTATATAGATGCTGCGACTTAATTTATTTTTCCAAAACTTTGCTGTTAAATATGGGCTGATCTAGCGTGTAACTACGATAATTGTATTATATTTTGAGTAAAGTCTATCTACAGTATACTGACTTGCATTCTACATTTTCTTATCTAGATAGTAGATAGTCAGGATTTTTTCCAAAAGCACGAGACCTTTCAGTTAGCTCATGAATGAGAAGATTTCCATTCCAAATGTGTTTTCCCACCTAGAAAGGTGACAGACGATCAATGCAATCGCTCCATATGTTATCATTTTTAACTATAATTGACGGGAATGTTGATGGAGATCGTATTGGATATTCCCTTGAAGACTTGCCAAGATAGGAGACTTATTTCAGGAAGATAATTTATATTTTATATTGAGAGACTATCTTTTATTAGTTTAGTAGTTTTCCTTATTTATTAGAAGTTCAACTATAAGTATGGATAGGCTTTTCGTTGTAAATTACAGTTTGATTGCTGAATACGAACAATTTCTCTCCCTCAATATCTTTCTCTCTCCTTCATCACGTTTCTCTCTTCCTTCTCCCTTCTTCCCCTCTCTTCTATATCTCCCCCCTTTCTCCTTCTTTTCTTCTCTCTTCTCTCTTCTTCTATAATTTTGGTTCTTGTTCAATTTCCTGCTTAGTTAGAAGTGCTTTTGACAACTCATTTAGAAATATTCTAGAGCAGTAAATGTGAGGAGTGGACTAGGAATATGGTGTTTGTTTTCAATCTTCACGTTTACCTGCTTCGATCAGTGCTTTGGGCGTAGGTGCAGAGCCCCCACATTGTAGAGTGCCATAAGGGAATCATAACTGTATGCATAGCTGCGGAATTTTATCTCAGGTGTATAGTTTATAATCCTATAACTAGATTATAGGATTATTTCCCTTTTATATTCGCCTAGTTAGTATTTCTGTAGTAGATTTTCCTCGTTCTCTCCCATGGATGCAAGTCTATCAACTGAACTATGTTTGTCTTTTTCTTCACTTTTGATGCCTGTCATTTTTAATGTATGAGTGAATTAATATTCATACCTGGGATTAACTTAACTCCAGCTTTATATTTCTAGCCTCCAATAGCTTGTCAATAATTTTCTAGAAGTTATTATTTGACCACTCTGCTCACTCAGTATCTGGAAATCCATTCTCATTGTTATTTTTCCCTTGTGATTATGATTTTAGATATAATCACCTTTCTGATGTTGTCTAAAGGTATTTATTGGGACAAGCTCTCTCCTGAAAAGCTTGGTCAAATTCAAATACTCAGAGAGCTGAAGAGTAGAATTGAACAAGAATCTGGGCAAAAGCTTCCTTGTGGCCCTTCTGAGAAACTACCCCCAACGGCAAAAAGAAACTGATTATTTCTTCTATATTTTGGAAATTTGAAGATGTGGTTGCAAATGTATACTGGTAAGATTTCTTTTGGGGAGACAAATTCTATTTACTTTAGCATCTTTAGTACTACCTTTGTATACAGTGGAGGAAGTGACTTGGTTTTGCATGCAAAATTTCTTTCTTGGAAAATATTGGTTCTTTTGTTTACTTTTTCCATTTATAAAATGGTTGACATTTTTGTGGGATGGAAAATGAGGGGAAATGACATGATTTTTCTCTATTTCCCCCCTTTTATTCTTAGTGGAGTACAGTTTCAATTGTAAATTCCCTTTTTACGATGTTTTATGTTAATATCGAATTCGAGGTTGACATCACTAAATTCTTAATGTTTTCTTTTTTCCTCTAGTCTTTTACACGGCAGATTCAGGCTCTTTCTATTGTTCATAGTGAGAAAAGTTGAGGTTGTATGGATCACGAAGTTGGGCTAAATTGAAATTAGTTTGTGAAAAGTATTAGCCCCTGTTTCGGATTTTTAATAGATTTTGTTAAAAAGTTAAATGAAATGTATGGTTGAAAAGTTGATAAAAGTTGTCTTATAAAGATGTGTGGTTGAAAATGATTTTAGGAAAAAATGAGTTTTAAGAATGGGGGCAAAACATGGGCTTAAACAGCAGTATGTGCCCATTATACTTGTGTTCTTATCTCGTTTAATTGAACGTTTTTGAATTTTTGTGATTTACTAGATTTACATATGAATAAAGTCACGCGTAATCTAAGGAGTAACATTGTTATCAAAAGAAGAAAAAAAGAAAGAAAGAAAAAGACAGAATTAGCATCGTTGAACTTAATTCACTTCTCATATTTCACATGGCATTACAGAAGGTTATAGACCTAGATCAAATAAGAAAGCAAGTGCCGTACGTTAAAAGTCAAGAACGTTACCATCCTGTGGGGTCTTGCATGCAGTACTTTCGAGTGTTCAATAGGTTTGGTATTTTAAAATCTTATTTTTGATGCAGATTTTCTGAAGTCGTCTTCTGTAGCAAATCCAAACCTTTTTGGCTGGGACATGTATGTTTTTTGGGATTATAGCCTGTCTATCTGAAGAAGAAAAGTGCATATTCAGGTAAAGGGAAGTTACCGGCGTCATTGGGGATTTTAAACTTCTTAGATCTCATCAATTGTTTCAGAACCAAAGCCTGAGTCGACGTCTGCATATATCATCATTGTGATAGGGTCGTATTGCTGGAGGAATTATTATGGCGAGACAAGAGTAGGGAGGTCAGAAGCGTCTATACTCTTGTTCCTCCTTTACGTCAATCTTTGACAAGTTATGCATCTCAAAGAAATATTACTATAAATTTGTTCCAATGGAGTTTGAACTGTGCTGATTACATTTTGTACTGCGATTTCTTCTCAAAATCAAGTGGTAACACCACAAAACAATGTTTGAAAATAAGACTTAACGAGGACTTTGTGACGTGACAACTAACAAATGTTTTACACGTCTTTCTTCTTTAATTCAATTTGATTATGTTACCTGACAATCCATGTTTCTCACGATGGGACTGTGAATTTACTGTTGGAGTGAAGCCTTGTCAAAACTTAATTTGAAAACTGCCTATAAATAAGAACCTTAATTTAAAATCGAGGCCCGTGTGAACACAATTTCCTTAAAATAGATTCGCTCTTTCACCGTAGGTGTTTGAGTTTTAATCTGAGCCTCTATTTTCCAGGATACAAAAGTAAACCAGTATAGTTTGAGCACTGCAGATTTTACTCCGATTAGCTGATTTAGTATCTAAACAATATCATCACCAAGATGTTGACAGATAGTAAATTATGTATGTAGACAGAGGACAATTTCATTTGTTATTGGAACTATAATGTAGACTGTTTTTTCATGTCT
>CAIGRT010037207.1:0-17534 GCA_903798405.1 Fraxinus platypoda
GTTAGGTGAAACATTGGATGAAAGTGTTGAATAATGCGTGGTTAAAAATTAGGTTTGATCAGTTTTTTAGCAAACAAAAACTTCACCAAACAAGCCCTTAGTAGTTATATGGGCAGTGATAATTAATACTCATTGAGAAGAAATAATGAAAAACTTCTGTATACAGATTACTCCAAAACTATGATGCAAAACATTGTAAGATTCTAACACTAAAAACATAACACTTGAAAATATTGAGTAATTTTTAATATTATTTAATAAAATATTAATAAACGACATCGTTCTTACGATCGCTGATTGTCGACGTTGACCGGTCAACGTCCGCCCGAGCTGAACTTAAATGTTGGGTCCGCCGCTGGTCAATATAATTACCCTAATATTATGAATAATACTATGGAGAAAATGAGTATGATATCAAGTTGAAATAAAGACCATAAATGAAGGACTAATAGCGCAATTTCCCGAAAACTAATACCCCGCAAAGCCGCTCTTTTTTCATTCTCAACGCTTTTAGTTCAACCTCTGTCCCAATTTCTCTCATCCCAAATCGCACGCCAGTTGAAAACGGAAATTGGATAATCGTCCCCTTATTTCATATTATTTACGCTCAATTAGGTAAAAATATACATCTAAATCTATTTTCATGTTTAGTTGCATAAAATTCTTTCTCTTTTTTGAAAAGAATTATTTTATTTTTCTGTTTTAACTGTTCAGAAACTATTGAGGATTGGAACTTCTTCATTTGTTCGAAGCTGAACGAAAATGTGTACTAATTATCTTTATCAATATTTTTTTTGTCAGCGATTCTATTTTTTTTAATGATTTTTTCTGCCATCTACGTATATGTGTCAATTTTATGAACTTTGGAGATTCTTCCTGAAAATTCCTTTCTTAAGTCTGAAGGAGGGCTTTAGGAAAATTATGAAAATAAGAAGAGCTTTTTAAGCATTGTTTTGGTTAGGACACTGGACATGAGTACTTATTAATCAATGTTGCAAGAAGTCTACACGAAATTGCTGTTAATTGTTATGTGTGAATTGCAAGTGCAACAGAATTTGGTTAATACTTGTTAACTGTTAATTGATGATTTGATGAATTATTTATTTGTAAAATTGTGAGTGCTTGTGAAATGTTGCAAGCACACTACCCTTAAATTAAAAGAATGTGTTAAAGTTAAAATTTTGAGCACGTGAAACTAGTATATTATACTTTATAACACGACAGTAGATTGTAACAGTATATTACATCACTCTGTAACAATATATTAAAGATACTGAACGATGAAGGATTTTATCCGATGGATAGAATAAGAAAGGAAGAGCATTGCAATATTTCCTGTAAATTATTAGTGTAATTTACTGTATGAAAAGTAGAAAATAAGTGTAATTAGTCTTCTTTTTTTTTTTTTAATTCAACCTCCTCTTGATGCATTATACACTCAACAATAACTAAAATTGTATAAGAGGAGAGGAGAAAAGAGAGAGCCATGACAGAGGGGGCAGAGAGAGAGAGAGAGAGGAGAATGGATGGAAAGAAATGTGCACTTGGTTCATTGGTTTATAATATACGGTGAAAAAAGTAAAATAGTAAACTGGCGTTGAAACAATTGGGCTCAAAGTGGAGGAAAAATAGGTTAACCAAAAGAGTCACTATGCACTTGAATGAAAACTCTAGCGTCTGTTTTCTGCAGAATCACTTGCTTGTTTTATCAGTTCTTGATTTCCCTCTTTTTTCTTTTTAAATTTTGAGAGTTCCATCTTTAGAGTATTCTGTGAAGATTTTATATGTAAAGCGAAGCATTGAAGCATCATGTGTATGCTTAATATGCAGTTCAGTTAATATAGTTGGATTACAAATGAAGCATATTTGACAACTTAAGCACTATCTCTCAGGTTATTTTGTTTGAGAATCAAAATGAATGAAATAATGAAAGAATTCCAGCAAGGCCTCATTGAAGTTGAAATGGAAGCTGAAAATCTTCTATTAGCTCGCCATCAGGTAATTAAATTTGAACAACTATTGTTCTTAGAAAGAATTATTTTCATTTTTATCTCAGCATTTTCCTGATTTCTGGGTAATGCGGTTGCAGTTGGTTGAGAATGACAGAGTGAGACAGGGGAATAGGGAAGCTTTGACTGCTTTAAGAAAGAGAGCTCAAACAACAAAGACTAGTGTTCCTTTGCCTTTCGAGTCAATAATGAGGGATGTTGAATCAAGGCCACTGGTGAAAGAGATCTGTGCAACCTGTGGTGATCATGATTCAAAAGAGAAGACATGGTTAATGTTTCCGGGCACTGATCTCTTCGCCAGCATTCCATTCCATGCTGCTCATACTATTTTGGAGAAAGGTATTTATATCTCTTTTTGACAAAAGTTCATTCAATAATGTACATAGTTTGTACTTTGAAGTGTCTTTATCTCTCTTTCCAAACTTGGAACTTCTAGGATAAGTGCTGAACTAGAAATGTGTAATTAATATTGGCAAGCACTGCCACAAAGGAAGTCTTATGTGTTTCATTCATAAATGAGAAGGCTATATCCTGCTTTCTGTTTTCAATTAGTTACAACAAAACTACCGTAAATGTCTTAATTTCTATCTTAAGAACCCGAAACTATTGTTCAGTACCAGGAAATGATTATTCTATGCATAGCATAACCATGTTTCGAATATATGTATCTAGTGGTTTTTGCCCTACATAAAGCTCCACTAGACTTGGAATGTATATAATTTTTGAACTTTTACCTAAAAGATTGTGCCAGTTCCAGTCAACAATGTTGCCTCAATTTATAGAAGTGTCTATTTGTGACTCTACTACAGAGTTGAGATTTGCTTATCTATGATAGGAGGTGTATTAAAATTAAAAAGAACAAGGGTTTTTAAATTTTTGGGAGCCCATCTTATCATCCACCTCAGAATGGTCTGTAAAACACCAAATACATGTATTTAAGCTATAGATCACATTTTATTCAATTGTTATTGTAACTCAAAATTTACTAGCAATTAAGTTTGTTTTCTACTCATAGATGTTTAAGAAGATATTAATCTCAGCCAAACTTGATCCTTGGCAATGAAAAAGGTAAATTTATCCAAAATCTGATCTTTAGCATAAGGTCCTGTAAACTTTCAGCCACATTACTAGGCATAAATTAAGATGGCAAACAAGCCTACAACTCTGACTGGCGCTCTTGAATCATCTTTGATCTTAGCATATGATACATACACTATTTAGTAGTTTAAGGAACTGTCGCTTCTCCAACATGAAAAGATATAAACGCAATTGCCTGTCCATGCTACCTTCCTAAAAGTTGGCTAACTGAGAGTCCTATGGTGTCCCAGTAATTTTGAAATCTTAATACAATATTGCATCGCGTGCAAAGGTACTGAAGCAAGTAAGACCATAAAGCTGTTAAGTGTCTGTATCTTTTTCTGATGGACTTGTGAAGTGCACAGAAATTCCATAATTGAGATCTGGGCAGGAGGATTTTCTTAATGTAAATTCAGGCCAATTAATTACTACTTCCTCTTACTCCCATTCAGCTGTTGGTAATATAATTTTGCTGTCTTGGGTTCTCTTATTACCAGTGTTGTAAAATATGTAGGGAAACTGAAGAAATCTTGGATGGTAAAGAAAATATGAAAATGGAAGAAACTTACACTGGCATGTCTGCTATCATGTCCTAGTGTAGCAGTATGACTGTATCCCGTGCACTTTATGATCATGGAGGAGAATATGTAATTAAGGGGGGTGTCTTCAATTAAAATTGTGATGAATTTTAAAAATCCTTCTAAATTTAGGTGTCTTCAATTAAGATTTTAATGGATTTTAATGAAATTCATTAAAATTTAGGTGTCCCCAATTGAAATATTAATGAAATCCTTCAAAATTTAGGCATCCTCAATAACTGGTAGATTTATAAAGATTTTATTAATGGATGAATTTTAAAAGATTTTGATGGATTTCAAGCTTAAAAATACATATAACCAAATCTTTTGAAATTTCACCATATTTAATGAAATTCTTATGAAATTTTTGAAAATCTATTCAAATCCACGAAATATTGTCGTTAAACTATATTTCTGCTCTAGTCTTGATCTTGGTTTGCTTATAGCTGGCATACAATGTCATGCAGATCAAACACTTTTTGATTACGAATCTAAAAAACTTCAGAGCTATTTCAAAGAAAAGTCCTTTTCGATTTCCGAAAAGGGTGTTCTTGCCGACAAGATCAGTCCAGGTGTACTTAGAGCTTTGGTGACTTTAACTGACAAGCCAAAGTAAGTTTTACCGGCTCAAGCAAACCTTTAGCATCTAAGTGAGAGTGCTAATTAACTTTTCATTTTCTTGCTATACTATATGCATGTTACATTTTCCTTGCTAATTATTTCATTCAGGGTTGAGGAGGAAGATTAATAATATTAATAGCAGTAATCATTGGAATCTGCAGAAGGTTGGCTTTGGAATCTGCAGAAGGTTGGCTATATGTTAACTCCAAATTTCATCTCCAGTGATTTTTTCCTCTGCCTTTCTGTTTTCCTTTCTTAAATCAAGCATTGGAGCTATTTTAGTATACAAATCCATGGATGGATATCTAAATCAGAGAAGTGCATCATCCTTCTTTGACTGAATAATAGCTTGATTATTATCAGTGTTGGAGAAAAGAGCTCTTTCCCAGAGCAAGGGACTTCTAATGATAAGGGGAAAGGCTTTCTGAGAAAATGTTCAGGACTCCCGGCTGATTGTTTGAATGTTTGCACTTTTATCTCTTGTAATATGTTTAAATAACAATGGCATGCCCATCTCTTCTTTGATAATTATTGAGTCATGTATTAATCTTCGTGTTTATGACCTTGAAGTAATTTAAATTGGGTACCTTATAGTTATAGGTGTACAGTTAAGTTAAGCTCTGAGGCTATATTTCTCCAATAAGTCAGTTGTCATAGATACAGTCAATACAGCACGACATACATGATCGTCCCATTAGAAACGGACAATAACAACTAAACATCTTTTCAGCATATATACCTTCTTGAAGATATAGTTTTCTAAGTAATCTTTGGAATATCTTGATATCAACTTACTGTTGCACCTGTTGCTCTGAGACTTGTATCCAAAGTTTAGAACATTTCTTTACCAAATATTGAGAATTAAAAATTTGATTAATTCTTGTATTGGCACATAATTTTACATAATTTTAATATGTTCCTACTCTTGAATGTTTACAGAAGGATATGAAAGGAAGAAACTTAAAGAATTACGATTCGATCCATCTTATTTCCCCTCTTCTACTTATTCGTGAACACGAGTGAATAATTCTTGTACTTTCCCCTTCTACAGTTTTCATTGATGCAATTCGAACTCAAGTTTGGCACAAGTTTCAGATGAATAAATCCAAATCCTTTCTCCCATTTCAATATTCTATGGCGTTACAAGTGTGTCCTATCTGAAACCTGGAATGTGTCTAGGTTTAAAGGAAACTTGCTTGTTTATCTTCTCCTTTTCCTCAAATTTTTGTCCTTGCTACTAAGAAAATGAAACAAAATATATATAAACGAGAGGAGCATCCAGCTCTAACAATCAAGTTATTTATGTAGCTTGTCTTAATCTGTGGTCCCTTTTCCAGAACTTATTGTAACTTCTACCTAAAATCAGTCTACCAGTCTTCCACTTGAATGTCCTGTTCAGGTAGCTAGACAAAAAAAATAGGACTTGTTTGGTAAGAGGTCTAGTCCATTGTCTCTGGGCAATAACAATCTCTAGTATATCAACGAATAAGGGCATTCTTGAAAACTTGTGTGGATATGTATGTTCATAACAAATGAAATGGTTTCCAGGGCTCTATAGAAACGTAAAATCTTGACAATCTATTTTTGTCTAATACTGTGTACTAAACACGTGCACCATATGCAAGGAAGCACTCACACATTCATCCTCATGTGAGTTTCTATTAGCTGTTAGCACACGGTCCATTTGTATCCTCCATAATATGGACCAGGAGGAGAGTTTGTTTGGCAAACATGATTCTTATTTGGAGGCACAAAATATGATTAAGCCCGGACTCAAAAAGGGTGGGGGTGTGGTGGGGTGCTATATTCACAACCTAAAATCAATGTATGTGCCTGTTTTATCACTTTCATCATTCATAATCGGGGCTGCGAGATGTTGACATTTCAATGAAAATAGTTTTTTTCATTCAGCAAAAGTGTTTTTCTGCTAACAAGTAAACTCAACTAATGATGACAGGAATGCAGTTTAATCATAGAATATCAAGATAAGAAGTGAGTGGTTTTTGTTAAAGATGAGAGCAGTAACTAACATATATCTTAATTACTGAATTATACAAGTGGGCCATTTGTGTAGTACCAGTTGCCTAAAATGTTTAATCTTTTCCAGCAAACTCATTAATGAAAGGCTTACTTTCTGATTGTCTATTTCAGGCCATTGGTATGTGGACATGCCTGAAATTTGAACTAACTGTTAGGCAAGGAAGTGCACCACTCAAATTGGTTATCTAAACTGGACAAGAAAATTAGAATTCTTACAATGGCAATTACTAATAATTTCTTGAATAAATAGCAATTTGTTGACCGTAATTGTCCGTGGCTGGTGGTAGGTTCAAACATTTAATGAATTCAATTCTGAAAATTTGAATTCCTCAGGAGAAATTACATATATTACTAATCTTGAATTGCATGATCAAAAGTGGGATGTTAGTTTAAGGGTCTTGGACCAAGAACTCAAGCTCAAGTAGGAATGTTAAATAGATCGAACGGCTCAGCTCATCAAGCAAGCCGGTTCACACTCGCATGTGAGATGAGTCGAGTGCAAGCTGGATTGCTACATCAATGTGGAGCTCATGGGGAGATTAAACTCACGAATCGCTCGCTTTTTTTAAAAAAAAATTTCAACTTAAAATTACACTTTCAGTCCTCGAATTACAATGAAGATGTAAGAAAATTATATTTTATCAAAATAATTATTTAATGATAAGGAACAGGTAAACGTAAAAATTATATTTTGTCGAAAGCATTATAAAATTGTAAAAATCTTCCTTCTTTATTCAGGCTTGGGACTGATTAAAATACGTAGGTAAAGTTAAAATTGTACACAATGAATAATTCGTATATAATATTTTTAAAATGAAATAAATGCAATATAATATAATGATGATTAAAAAATGATACATACTTCCTATTTACATTAATAGTCTATAGTTGCGCATCTAAAAAGAGACCGAAAGGCAACATTCATCTTCTTGAAGTCATTAGCTCATATTAGGGATGTAAACGAGTCGGCTTGCGAGCTGCAAAATTGTGGCTGGGTGCGGCCCCAACAAAAAACAACGCGAGCTTTTCTTAGTTTTTTTTTTTTACAAAAATGATTTTCAGGCTGCTAACTAAAGCAAACGGTAGCTGCCAGACATGCCTGCTTGTGACACGAGCTATTTTTTAAAATTAAATTTTAAAAAAATTGGTTTTTGACCCGTGTCACGGGCCATTTTTGCCTGCGGAGAGCTCAGGCTAAAGAAATATTTAACAAGGAGGGTATAATAGAATTTAAATAGGAAAAACGTGATTCAAATTGCATAAAACATGATATGTTTAATAAATTATAAACAAAGTTGATATATTTCACTCGTCATGTCATCAGTTAAAATAACTTTATTTTAAAATTGATGACAAAATATAGTTATCTCGTTTCTATAATGAATCAAAGTTCCTAAACTATTATAATTCTGTGGAAAAATTATAATGAATTTCTTATTTGGTGAATAGGAGAAAAATTATGATGAAAACGACGTTTATGGCTCCATATTTTCGATTTTGCATTCGCTAATTTACCTAAAGTACATTCCAATATATGAGCACTTAACATAAAAATTATATTCACCCGACTAGAATAAAAGAAAAGTTAAAGTTGCGGATGTCCTAAAGCATTATTGTTAACTGTACAAGATACGACATCAATAGTTATCATCATCAAGGTATAATGCTACAAAATATATGTACTAATCGCTATGAAGATAACACGTAGCATCTAAGGATAAAGAAATACTATTTCCATAGTTTTGAAAGAATAGATTTAATTCTTACTGAAGGTCGTAACACAAATGACATTTTCTTCCGTCTTTGAAAATTTGGCTAGAAATGAATAAATAATTTCCATTCGGAGAAGCTATGATGAGCTACAAGAAAAATTGAAGTTGAGATTATGAAACCAGGAGAGTAAAATAGTAGCAGCTTTGAATAAATTTTTTGAAATAAGGAGAGTGGTTGTTGCAAAATTAGAAGAGTGATAGTTTCAAAATTATACCGCAAAAGAGTTGAGAATAATATATTAGGGTCTGTTTGATTGCAAGAATGGAATTGGGTGGAAAGAAAATGAATTCCAGAGAATTGATATGCCTCTAGAACTTGTTTTACTGGAAATTGTCAATTAATTGTGTTTGATTGGTATAATTTTCCACCTGAAAAATATTGAAATTTTGGATCTTTTGGTGTTCGTTTGACTTTGTTTTCCATGTAAATTGTCCATTTGAAGGGAAAAAAAATTTACAATTTGGGATNGAATTGATATGCCTCTAGAACTTGTTTTACTGGGAATTGTCAATTAATTGTGTTCGTTTGGCTTTGTTTTCTATGTAAATTGTTCATTAAAGTGATATAATTTGTTACAATTAGGGATATAATTTGTTTCCATTGCCAAAAAAAATAAAAAAGTTGCTAAAAAAGTTTTTCCCACCAAACACATAAGAAAAACTTTTCCTCAAAAACTAAGTAAATAAAAATTTAGTCAATCAAACATGTAAAAATGTGAAAATTGATTTTAATTTCCATCTTCCATGGAAAGTAAAGCCAAATCAAATAGGGCCTTAGAGAAGTTGTAGAGGATGTTGAAAGTTAAATGTAAAGAAATTTAATTTTTAAGCAATCCCAATTTATTGATCGAAAATTGAACAAAAAAAAAATAAAAATTTGGATTTGAATTCAAATTTCGAATTTGATGAACTCACTTAGGCAAGCTCGTAGGCTCGCCAAGGACGACTCATGAGTTAGCTAGCTCGATTTGTGAGCCAACTCGTGCAATGTTAGTCGCTAACACGAATAATTTGCTGCTCAACTTGCTAATGTAACGAGCCGAACTGCTTGTCCCACTTATCACTCTTAACCTCAACCAAATACAACGACATTGGACTCAACCTAGGCATCACAATTTAATGTTTGAATGTAATAATAGAGTCTGTTGTTTGACCACTGGCCACTGCCTGAGTCCATGGGTGGTAGGGGTCTGCCAAACAGGGTAAGTTCTAATAGAATATTATTTCAAAAAATATGATATGAAGACTTTTCATAAGACATGCATGTGGCATAATTGCATGCATTTAATCATATGCTTAAAAGATAATTATTGTAGATGAGTCATTATGAGTTTGCTGGACTGTAAACATGTGTTGTAAGTTGCTTTCAACTGACAAAGTTTCAGTTCTGTCTTTTGTTTGCTTTTTCTGAATGTTCATTTTCAATTAATAGTGATGGAACCATTTTTTCTACAAAAATTCCCTGTTTGTTCCATGCTTAAAGACATTGGTGATCACTTGTCAAGACATCTCTCAACTTGTGAATGATTAGATTGGATTAAGGTTAGTGTTTGTAATAAGACATTTTGATTAAAGAATGTTAACTAGAATAATTAGATGATAAGACTTGTCTAAAAGTTTCCCTAACATACTTTCTAATAGATTGGATTGAATTTAATTATTTTATGACTATTTAATATATTACACGAGAAAAATTAGACGATGAGTCTTTTTAAGAAGTCCCGCCTAACTCGAGAAAAAATGACTCTTTGATGTGTAAGATCTTGAGTATAACATATTTTGATTAAATTTATTATAGATGATGCGACTCGTAGAGCGAAACTTGCACAATATTTTAACTTGACACTTCGTATTATTACACCATTTTTATTTTGTGAATCATATTATGCTTCTTTTGATCACCAAAATTCAAAAAATGTGTCGTTTTAGTCACTGAACTTCTTCTAGAATAAATTCATTATTAGATTTAATGAATTTGATTATGTTTCACACGACGAGGCTTACGTGGCAAATTAAAAGGACACCAGGGCCAAAAATTTGGTCGAAATCAATATCCACTAATAATAAAGTAAGTGCGAAATTGAAAGACTTAAAATGTTTAGATGAGTACTATAAAATCAAAATCACGTTTGAAAATATTTTTTTCAACTTATTTATGTCATATACTCAAAGACCGTTTGCTACATACGAAGAAGGCACTAGACATCGCAATAAAGATCTTAGATTTACTAACTAATATATGAAGAGTAATTTGAAACAACTTCATAAGTTTGGTGATCATTTATGCTATAAGAAAGAAGCTCTGTAACTAAAATAACACAATTCGAAAGCTTGATAACTCGTAGAGTTTTAAATCCTCGTGCCCTAGCAACAGATCCTTAAAACGAATGAATTATTCATTTTGACATTCAATACAAAATCTTGAACTTGAAGATGAGATTCCACGACAACTTCTACTACTTGATAGACAACGACAACAATAATGAAGTTCTTAGGTAGATATTTCAACTATTACACAATTTCGTAACTCGTTTTAAATTATTTTTTGCTTGTCACAGAGATTCTTAAATCAAATCATAGAAGTTATTTGATGGACCCCTATACATTAATGGTGATGTTGCATCGATATCTGGATTTAAAGAGAGCCAAATATGGGAGAGATTTTATAGGAGTGAAATCTTGAAATATATATTGGGATGAAATTGTGTCAATATTAATACCACAAAGCATGTCCCCTATGTTTACATTCATTATGCATACCAACAGACAGAGCCCTCAATTTGTTTTGATTCCATGGTCCCATTTAATTTTCACTAGAAGAAAATTATTATTAGTGTTGACCCCAAAAAATGGTTTCGTGACGTGGCCAACAGGAAACTACAAAATAACCTCTTAAATCGAATCGCAACGTGCTTACGTCAAACCACTAGTCATATTGATGAATCAATATGGGGGATTATCCACAACGTTTAATATGCGGCTGTTAAAATTGCTGTGTGCATAGAGAGGAAAGGGGGGTCGGCCGTTGCCTCTTGAGGGGATTCAGATTTTTTTTTTTTTTATCAGTGTAAATTTCATCCTCCCTTCAACGTATGGCATGTAGACTTATTATATCTCATGCTGAGTCAACAGGACCCGTTCGATGGTAAAAGATCCAATGGCCCTCATTAGAGTCAATGAATCAATCAATCAAGCATTTAATGCGAAGATCTCCTTATCTCTTCTCCTGACATAGGATTTGACTGCGTAGGTGTGTAGAGACGGTACTAGCAGGGTGCTGTCTTGTTAATCGTTTCATCAAGTCTGCCGTTGGTTGACTTACCGCCTCGTCAGAGGATCCTCTACCAACGGGGGTCGGATGAGCAGCGTTTGGATTGGGATCGCTTCGATTAAGACAGGGTCGGATGCCCGCTTGTTATGCCACGTGTGGGCTCGTCCGCTTGCCACGTAGAATTTATTTTACGACTATTTATATGAGTAACAATTAGTTCTATTTTTATTTGCATTGTCATGTGGAAATTGTGGGGGTAATCTGAATTATATATTATAAAAGATGAAATATTTATAAAGGATAGAAGAAGAGACAATTACATTTTTTATTAGCTGTAAAATGCATATAATGTAGATGTTATTGTCACCATGACACTTTGCTGACGAGCATTGAAATTTGAACGGTGTCAAAGAAAATAAATTTTTTTTTTTCAAATAAAAATTCTAGTCTTATTCATATTGCATACCAAATATGAAAAAAGCTAACGTGTCTGGTTTGTTTCACACTTTATCTAAAATTTATGAATGTCTCACGTCCTTCATCATTTATTCTGGACTATAAACCCAAAGTTAAATTTCACTCACCACAAGAATTGATCACTTATGATTCATTCTAGATTATTCGATTCCTCGTCATTAGTACAAAGTTTGAATTTGTGACCAATCTTCATAACACGCTTGCTCGACTGTACTACAGATTCAACGTTGTACACATCTCTATTAATAGTATTTGCTTGTATTCACAAACTACCAGAAGTAAAATCTTATTAAAACAAAATACATGTTTGGATAACAATTTTTAAAGGGATATTGCAGTGGAGGTTTCGAACATGTGTTGGATCACGCTCGAGTTTTAAATCGTAGTAGTGGAGGTTCCAAACCTTTCAAAATAATGTGGTAGGACCTTTGGACGTTTTCAACCAAAAATCTTTTAGTGGACCAAAGTCGATGTTTGACCATAATTTAACCAATTTTAAAAGGGGCAAAATAGTCTTTTAACCTTTAATTGATTTTAAAAGGTAAATTTGCATTGAAGGCCCCGAGCCTTTAAAAAATGCAGTGGATGTCCCAAATATTTAATAAATGTGAGCCAAAAGGACTTCCAAAAATTTCCATAGAAAAATTTGTCAGTTGACCAAAAATATTAATCTTCTCTGATTCCCCATTCCCTCATCCTCCCAACCTTGCCCCTTAACCCATCCACTGAACAAACCTTCTCTATCTTGGCTGGTGAGTCTCACAATAGCCACCACACCCTGAGTTGCAGCCACTATCTCATTTCCTCCACATGCGACCCCATTTTCCTCATCCCATCAACACCATTTACTCGTGACTAGAACAATTAAAGAACTTAAAATAAATAAATATAAAGACAGAAAATATATTTTCAAAATCAATAATAATGACAGTGGCGAACGATCCCCCACCTAGGTCGGTTAGAGAATCGTTGAGGTTGGGTGAATTGGGGAAGATGAATATTTCTGATCAACATACAATTTTTTGAATGAAAATTATAATGGTTCATTTCGATGCACATTTATTAAACGTTTGGGACCTTCGATACAAATTTCCCTTTTTAAATTAATTAAAAGCTTCAAATTGGTCAAATTATGGTCAAACATTTAATTTTAATCAACTAATGAATGTTTAATGAAAATCGTCTAAATATCCTTTTTCGCATAATTTTGAAAGGTTTGGAACCTACGCTACTATGATTTAAAGGTTTGAGTGTAATCTGAACATTTTTTTAAAGATTTGGAACCTTCAGTGCAATTATTTATAACTTTGCCAATACTATTCTTTTCTATAAAATCAAATCAATGTATTTATAATTTATTTTCTGTCTCTCTCCGTCACTCTGTACACGCACAAAACAGATGAGTTGAGTATTCCGTACGATAAGAGTCAACGTCAGTGTCAGCCTTTCCACCAAACGCCAACCAGACTATTTGTCACCCACCTTCCTCTTTCTTACTTGCCTTCAAAATCTTTCCACGTGTCACTCATCTCAACCATCCGCTACTGGGAATGAGTTGATTAAAAAAAGTAGTTATATTAATACCACAATTTTTATTTGAAAAATGTTTCTTTTACATAATATTTTACATATTTATTTATACCATATTTTAATTGTAGTTAAGATCATCAATTTTTACTCATTCTATTAATTGTTTTCTTAACTTTTTTTTTGTCAAATTTTTATTTTCAACTTTCTGTTAATTAGTACATCTTGTCCTTGACGATAATTTATATCAAAATATTTTATTTTCATATTTTGAAATGATGGAAAAATATTTTTTCGGAACTTTTTATTTATTTTAAAAAAAAATGATGAAAAAATAAATTGTTTTACCCTATTTCAACGGACCTTTGAACGTAAAACTATTATAAAATACAAATGTGTTAACTAATAGAAAGTTTAAGGATAAAAATGACATGAAAAATCGTCAAGGACTTAATTCCCACAATGAGCAAAAATTAAGAACATTAAGTGCAATTAAAATATGGTGTAAGAAATAAAAATTGTGTTGCGAATATAATTACCCGTAAAAGAAATAGAGCCATATGAGGTACTTAATTATTTTGAGCCTATGTTTGATCTTGTTAAAAATCGGACTTTCATTAAATTTTGATAAAATCCATGGGAAATTGTATCCATAATATCAAATCTTTCATTTAATTATAGATTTTGCTCAAACATTTCATTTGTAGCACATACGGTATCAAACCTTTTAAAAATTCACGTCTGAAGTCCAAATGGATGGTTTTCATCCATTTAAAAAAAAAAAATTTGACCAATTTTTTTAAAGGGTAAAATAGTAACTTTACAATTTTAATATAAAATACATAATAATAATAATAATTAAATAAAAACAAAAAACCAAACTCAACAGTTATCGTCCTCACCCACGCCCTCCAAAACCAAAGCCAAAAACAAACAAATGCCGCTCATCGGTCATTGCTACCGTCACTATCGTCGCCTTTGCGACGACCGCCTCTTCCAAAAGAATCCCGAGATTCGCCACCATTTCCTATTAATTCCACTGCCATGGCCACCCATTAATGGTTATTGTCGCTGGCCAAAAAATGTATGGAAACTTCATATTCGGCCAATGTTTTGAAACTCAAATCATACTACAAAATAGCAACTACAATCATTTCAGAAAAATGTGATAAACATTATTTTTTTAACCATTCGAGAGTGTAATGGATAAATTTCAGACTGTACTTAAGTAAAGTGGAGGAGGTCGAACAATTGGAGCTCGGTGGAGAGTATATAACTGGATCGAAAGCGATTAGCAAGAAGCAGGTGAGTAAACTGCTGTATAATGATGTCTGGCAGCAAATTTCCATGGCCTCCATAGAAACACCAGTTCCAGAAGCTGAAAGGTTGATGGTGCCACCATTCGAATCCCAGGGTGATAGGGTCCAAAGCTTGAACATGCCGAGCTGCCACGTGAAGTCTTGGCCCCTGAACCTAAAAAAGTGAATCCTTTACCTGAGGTGAAAACTCCGATGGCTTCTCTATCTACTGATTACTTTGCTTTGGTTGATGCGGTTGAAATGGCGACTGTGTCGACGAATCGATTTTGGGGGTTGGGGGTTGGGCTGGGAGGTGGAAGGTGGTAGAAGAAGAATTTTATTCTTTTTTTATTTTATTCTTTTTGTGTGATAAAAGTTCAATTTCATCTCATATACATTAGTCAAAAGAGGAGTGAATTGTTTCAAAAATCACTCAACTTATATCTTCGTCACGGATTGCTCACCAAACTTCATTCTGCTTCGCACTACTCACTCAACTTTACAATTTACCTCTCCATCCATCACCGTCAAAAAATCTGTTTGTTGGTCGTTGACGTGGCGAACGGAATTCCTAAGTGGATGACGGTTTCATTATGTGGCAACTAACGGACTGCTGTGTGAATGCCAAATCAGCCAAGTTATCCAATTCACCTTAAACTAATATTAAAACTTTAAAAAAAAAAGTCAACTTATTTAAAATGCAAATAGCCAAACACTCTCCTTCTTCTCCGGCAACTACCCGTTCTTGTCCGATGGCTTCTTGCTACAGTGCCACCGGACAAAAACCAGAAATTCATTTACAGAGCAAATCCAAAAAAACCAAAACAGTAACCTTCCCTTCAGCTAAAGTGTTCTTCCTCCTCAACCACCCTCCCCACCCCCACAAAAAACCAAACACCACCCTACATCCACGTCCAAACACAATCTAAAATCATCAAAATTATATTCTACCGAACGACAAATTATAATGGGCAGCTGGCTACAATTTAGTTCTAAGTTTTACCCTAACAAATGGTCGACGGAGAGACGAAGAAAGCATATAATTTGCCCAAATTAGCTGTGTTTACCCAAATGGTTGTCGACGAAGAAAGCATGTAATTTGCCGACGAAGAAAGCATATAATTTCCCGAAGGTTCAGAATTTCGAGTAAATTTTCGGGATTTCCCCGAAAAAATAATTCCCTCCGAGCTAAAGAAATTTCAGTTTCTTCAATTTGACCAACTCGACGGTGAGATTTTCACTGAAATTATTGTTGTACACATCCAAAACTTCAAGCTGTGGTGGGTTTTGGTTTTTTGTGGGAGTGGGGAGGGTGGTTGACTTGAGGAGGAAGAAGAATTTTGGTTTTTTGTAGGATGCGTTTTGGTTTTTTGTTGGGGGGTTGCATGGGGAGGGTGGTCGGAGAAGAAGGGGAACTTTCGGAGAAGAAGGGACTGTTTGCATTTCAAATAAATTGATTTTTGTTTTGTTTTTTCATTTTAAGTTTTAATATTATTTTGAGGTGGATTGGATGACTTGGCTGATTTGGCATTCACTTGACCGTCCGTTAGTTGCCACGTAATAAAACCGTCTGTCGCCTAAGAATTCCGTCCGCCATGTCAGCGACCAACTAACAGATTTTTTGACGGTGATGGATGGAGAGGTAAATTGTAAAGTTGAGTGAGTAGTGCGAAGCAAAATGAAGTTCGGTGAGCAGTCTGTGACGAATGTATAAGTTCAGTGATTTTTGAAACAATTCACTCGTCAAAAGAGATCTTTTTTTTTTTTTTTTAAATAGTCAATTGACNGTAAATGGCAAAGTTGAGTGAGTACCATGAAACAGAATGAAGTTCGATGAGCAGTCCGTGACCATGCTATAAGTTCAGTGATTTTTGAAACAATTCACTCGTCAAAAGAGATCTTTTTTTTTTTTTTTTAAATAGTCAATTGACGGTCAAATGGATGGAAACCATCCATCTAAACTCCAAGTGTAAATTTTTAAAAGATTTGGTACCGTGGGTGACACAAATAAAATGTTTGGACAAAATCTGCTACTAAATGAAATGTTTGATATCTTGACTGTAATTTTTCCTAAAATTTATAATTGAAAAGTTGATAAAAATTGTGAGTATCATAAAATATGTGATTAAAATTAATTATAAATATTAATTTAATTTTTATCAATTTTTCAATTAAACCAAACTGAAGCTAAGTTTAAACACAGGCAAGCCACATCTTCTTGTCTAACAATATCCGTCCATGCCATAGGTTTCAAATCACCATTTGATCTAAGAGTCATGCTATATATACACATTGGTTTCAGTCTCATGTGTAATCATTTGATTAAATAAAATCTCTTCAATTACTCGAATTTGGGATGTTACAAAGAACTATAAATGTACACACTTCACTGTTCGAGAAGAAAATATAAAAGACATCCAAATCATATACTATTATTTCGTAAATTTTAAAAACTATATAAATTAATTTTTTAGGATTTATATGATACAGCGGGGAAAAAATGTTACAATTACACTACACATTGTATATTGTTGTCCATGAGATTAAAAAAAAAAGTATAAAAGTTAATATTTTATATAGTGTGCCTAATTATGCTTAAAAGCAGTAATTTTTTAGATCGCAATAAGTAACTAAGAATTTCTTTTAATTCATGCAAAAAAACAAATTACTTAAAACTGTAGCTATAAAAACTTCGGGAACAATTCTGGGTGTACAGAAAAGTACACCACAGAAACACAACAGAAAACACACAACACGGTGGGGCCCTCCATTTTTTTGAACTATTTAAATCAGTGTTCTAAATAGCGTAATGTGTGGCGATGCGTGGAAACCAAACAATGGACTAGGTGAGCAAAAGCGATGCT
>CAIGRT010037220.1:0-10419 GCA_903798405.1 Fraxinus platypoda
TTTGTCTAGCAGCCACCCTTTAACAATGTTAAAAACTTCATGTAATAAATCACAAACGACGTTAAAAACTTCATAATTAAATAAATTAATAAATTTAGAATCTAACTTGCAAACAAACGTAAAGTGGATAAATAATGTAGTATAAAATAATTTCTCAAAATAGTAATCACATAACAAAATCATTGTAATCAACTACTGAAATTATCAAGGAGTCTCATATGTCATCACTACTGAGTACATATAAGGGAATCATCAACATATTTGATTTTCCCATCCTCATCATCATCATCATGAGTTACTTTTCATTTTTTTTCATCATCCTTCACTTGAAATATTGTGTAAGCCTCACAAATAGCGCTTAAGGCGAAAATTGAGACATTTAATGAAAGCCTCGTGTGAGGCAGGAATCTAGATGTTAGGCATCTTAAAGTGTGTTGTAAATAATATTCTTAATTTATTCTTCTTGAGATTATATTTTGCTATATAAAGCACTTGGTGCTGTTTTATTTTGGGAATATTATTCTCAAGAAATGGCTTCTAACTCTGCATAAACCATAGAGAATGAACAGATTTTGCCCAGAATTTCTTACTTTGATGAAGCAAAGAAAGAAAATCCATGTTTACCTCTAGCCTCATTAAATCTTTTGAATAAGTATGGCAAGAGGATGAAACAATTCGGCAGGGGAAAACCCAATAAACGGAGCTATGAAACAACAAGCTCTTCATCTGAGTGTCGACAAGAATCAGTGGTGGGCATCATAAAGTTAGCAAGAATGAGATTACTTCACAGTCTAAATCCAACAACACGATTGACTCCTATCTTGACAATCTTTCTGTTTTTAACCATCCTTCAGGAGTTCATTCCACTAGTTCCCGTGCCAATATAGATGTCGTGGAATTTGTGTTGTGTCTTCTTGTTGCTGCTGAAATGTTCTCTATCCAACAATTTGATCTGGCAAAAAAACTGCTGAGCCACTGTGCTTATTTTGCTTCTGCTGCAGGTACTCCGGTTCAAAAGGTTGTACACTATTTTTCCATGGCTCTTGGTGAGAGAATTGATATAGAGAAAGGAAATATTGATCTAGAGAGAAAAATTGTGGATGAGAACGAGGCTTTTATGAACCTGCATCCTGCTATATTTGTATCCGAACAAGCGTTTCCCAGTATTCAAGCCGCTCAGTTCACTGGAATTCAAGCCATTTTGGACAATATGGCATCATCTAAAAGAATCCATTTGATTGATTTCCAAATCAGAAGTGGAATACACTGGACAATTTTGATGCAAAGTCTTGCAACTCGAAACAGTTGTCCACTCGAGCAGCTCAAGATAACTGCCATAGGGACATCTAAAGATGAGCTTGAAATTACAGGAAGGTGGCTGTCATCTTTTGCAGAATCCTTGAATTTACCCTTTTTATTTAAAATTTTGTTATTAGAAATGAATGATGTTCAGAAAGATGAATTGGAGTTGGAGATGGAGATGGAGATGGAGATGGAGATGGAGACAAATACCGATACATCAATTTTCTTGGAACGTTTTCACGAGGCACTCTCTCTTTGTGCTGCAGAATTTGACTGCCTCGAGGCTTGCCTAGAACAAGACCTTCGGTTCCGAAAAATAATCGAAGAAGCATATTTTGAGAAGATGATTAGAAACATTGTTACAACTGAAGAAGAAGAGAGGGTTTATCGACATGTTAGAACTGATTCTTGGAGAGAAATTTTCTCAAAGTCTGGTGTTGAGGAAATTGAGTTGAGCAACTCGTCTCTGATTCAAGCACGCTTGTTGCTCAATAGATTTGCTTGCAGGAACTATTGTTCTCTAAATATGAATGGAAAGTGCATGATTCTGGAGTGGAAGGGAACCCCGACCCGGTCTCTTTCCGCTTGGAAGTTTCACCATGACTGAAAAATGAAAGCAGGAATTGGGATTGGAATCGGAATCGGAGTTTCTCATGTGTCAGCTATGTATAGTTTAATAATAAATGCATTAGAAATGCTTTTTCAAGAAGCAACTTCCATTCTTATATGCTGCCTCCTTGACTCTGAAAGGCCCTGAAATTTCTTTCTTTTAAAATTAAACACATGCCCAACTCGACCAACTCTTCCACAGAAGCCATGGAGTCAAAAAGTATATTCATCCATTTAAAGTTGCATTATCCAAACGTGCTATTTGCATTTCTTTAAAGGCGTGTATAGTTGAAGATGGATCTTTAGAATAGTAATTTTGATATCCTTGCTCTTTTTCTTAAACGATTATTATTTACTTCGGATGTTAAAAGACAAATATTGCTATACTAGTAATAAATGGTGTGCTGATTAGCTACAAAGTATTATATACGAATGTAAGTTTGAAGTTGGAAAAAAACAAGTAGATAACCATATCAATGAATTTGTGGATTGATTGCAATTTTTATTTTTTTGTTTGTTGCAAGCCAAAATCAGTGTTTTAAAAAGCGTAAAGCATAACTAGACGTGAATGCGAAATTTCAAATTTTACGAGTTTAAGCGAACCTAGGCGAAACTTAGGCGTAAAAAAACATTTTCTTATTTTTAATATTATTTTAAATTTTTAATCATTTTTAATATTATTTAATAATTAAAATAATACATATCAAACATCTAAAATTATAAAATACTATATTTATTTAATAATTCATATCATTAGTCAATTATACAATTTTCAAAATGCAAAAATTAGAATATTTTTCATAGTTTCAATTTTCAACTAGACAAGTCATGCTTAATAAATTTATAAAAACTTCATACATGCTTTAGAATTTGTAACAAAATAATGATTCTCAATATTATAATTATATAATGTAGATAACATCATACTTTAAATCTTATTTAACTATTTAGATAAAGTCATTTTCAACTTTTGTACAAATAAAATCTTTTAAAATATGAAATTAAAGTCAAATGAATTTTTTGAAAAATAAAAATAAAAAAAAATTAATAAGCTAAAGACAAATAAAGATTTTTTTAAAAAGGAAAAAAATAATAAAACTCGTCTAGGGAAGACGAAAGAGAGCACGAAGAAATTCCACCATTTAGGAATTGAAAAAAAAAACGTCTAGGCACATGAAGTGAGACATTTTGCCCGAGCTTCGAGCATAGGCGGTGCTTAGACGCCACCTAGATGAGCTTTTTAGAACACTAGGCAAAACTACGCCCATGTTTGAGATCCATTTTTTTGGGTGAAAATGTGATTAAAAATAGGAAAAAGTTTCTAGTTTATACATAAAATTATTTTATCAAAAAAGATGTGGTTGAAGTTTTGGAAAAATGAGTATTAAGAAAAAATAGTGGTCAAACAGGGGTTACGTGTTAATGTATTATTAATATATTATTTACTAAGGGGGTGTTTGATCTCCATTCTTTTTGGAAAATGTATTTTGAAATATTAGATTGACAGTGTTTGGTTAAAAAGAAGAATTTTTTTTTATTATTCACGTGTAATATTGTTTTAATGAAGAATGCGTGACAAAAAAAAGAGGAAGAAAAATATTTTGAAAAAAATAGGAATCAAACAAGGCCTAATTACTAAATTCAATTATAAGATGTTTAACACAAATGTGACTGTAGTCTAGCGGTAAGAATTTCACAATGTGGCCATGAAGACGTGGGCTCGAACCCAGCAGCCACAAAAAGATAGTACTAAAGAAGAAAAAGAGAGTTAAAAATTGGGGTATTATATAATTATTATTTTTTACTACAAATAAAACACAACAAGCTTAAAGGTAGAAAGTGTTAATACAATCATCTTAACTTCCATTTCACCATATTTAACTAAAATATTACTGACGCATCTGCAACTACTCATAAACACTTAGCATGAAAAAGAGAAAATAAACACTAATGTGTCATCCCTTTCCAGGAAGAATGATTCTTCTTGCAGTGCAAATAAACAAAAACTCGTCCACAGAGTGGTACAGTCGTGCTTCATTTTCGCTTCATTTTCTTTATTTGGGTGATGTAAGTGCATTAATACTCTGTGGTACAACTGGTTCGTCTGCTGAGACTTGTGCAACTTCATCTGTATCTTCCTTGCTCATCTCACTAAAACTTCTCTTTTTGGACAAAGAGGTCGGTGTATCATCTCTCTCTTTCTCCGGATGGGCTTCACTGCATGTTGGAGGAAACAATGGAGGTTCACGGCCACTTAGTTGGCAAAAGACTTTCTCAACAAGTTCGCTGATCTCCTTCCCCAAACCATTCTGATCCAATATTAACTCCCACACAGATTTAGAAGCCTTTTCAAGCACAGGAGTTCTGCAAATAATATCTCACTGCATTATGTCTCCTACATCATATCATATTTCCAAGGAATTGATTCTGGGATAAATCAAATTTATTTTATGCTTGTCAACTTGTACAAGTACATATTTAACAGAGAATTCAGATTTCTCGAGTTGAATGTGTAGGACTGGCGGAGTCCTAACTTCTTCAAGTTCATTGAATTCGGATGAAGTGGCTGAAGTAATATTCAAGACTGTTATGAAAATTGGAATGCCCTAGAGCCCGTTTGGTAGAGATTAAAATCGGATTAAAATTGAAAAACTAGTCGTTATTGTTGACTTTTATTAGACGAGTGGGGCCCAATAACGGCTATATTTTCAATTTTAATTGGATTTTAATCGGTACCAAACGGGCTCTTAGTATCTTATCGGATTTTAATTTGAGTTATATCGTTATTTCAGGTATTGACGTGATAGTTTGGAAATACTCGTCACGTTCCTCCACGGAGACCTCAAGGAAGATATTAAGAGCCCGTTTGGTAGAGATTAAAATCGGATTAAAATTGAAAAACTAGCCGTTATTGTTGACTTTTATTAGACGAGTGGGGCCCAATAACGGCTATATTTTCAATTTTAATTGGATTTTAATCGGTACCAAACGGGCCCCTAATACCAGTTTGTTGTGAAAAGATAAGATATTAAGCCACAATATGAAGTAAAGATCACAACAACAATGTAATTTTGCAGAGAATGGAGATTTTATTATAATATGGAAAAATAATACAAAAATTTTGTGTTTATGATTTGTTTAACTTCTTACTAAGTCATAACGAAAAGCCAACTATATATAGGGAACAATTAAGGAAAGTCCAAACGTTTATAGTAGAGTTGTAGATAAAGTAAAATGTCAAAAATGGAGTCAAAAGGGGAAAAAGACACCAAACCAATGCATGGAGGTCGAAATGCTGGGATTCTTCCTGCGCCGTGACGCCCACTCTCGAGTCCTTTACTCAAAAAACTTGATTTTCTTCATCCTAATATCCTCTTCAAATTCAACACAAATTCCTACTTCCAATGGACTTTCAGAAGAACTTCAATTTGAATTCACCAAGTAAACTTGAATATGACTCAACAATTGCATTCCAAATAGAATTCTTCTTAGGCCCTGTTTGACTGTTTCCAATTCCAAGGAAAATGTCACAACCGAGGAAAACGAATTTCACTTTGGTCGTTTGATTGCAACGTGGAAATGGAAACCGAATTTCAAGGTACAACTACTTTAAGCTGCAGATTTTTGTTTTCATGGAAAACCAATTCCTATGGGTTTGGTGAGTTTTTATTTTCCAACTAACATAGAATTGAAATTATTTTCCACTTTTGTCTGTCAAACGGACCCTTAGTGTTCACTTTAATTAGAACTCTCAATTATCTTCAACAAAGAATTTATGTCACATTCAAATTCTAATAATCTCCACCTGATACGAATTTCAATGCAATAAACAAAAAATTCTCCACCTGAAGACAAATTCCACTACAAGGAATAAACTTGAACTCTTCAATGAAAAAAACACAAAGCAAACTTCTCCATCAACAATTCCAACCAAAAATATTCTCAACCTCTGCTACCCCAATTAGAGGCAAAAGTGATCTAATGGCCACCAAACAAGGCTGAAACAAGCCATATAACAGAATCACAACTGAATGCATCAAGAGAAGGATCTTGGCTAGAATCAACAACCTTAACCGCATTCAAACCATCAACAAAATTAGCAAAATTGTACAAATGTGGAACCTTATGACCAAAAATGGGCTTATTTCTAGCAATTAAATACGATTACACCGTCAATAATGGCGGCAAGACGAATTTACCCATATTTTCAAAATTCAGCTGAGATGTATTCTTAAACGAAGACCCCAAATTAGACTCCAATGGTACATAAGCAAACTCTAAATCCACCCGAGTTCTTAAAATATGCTGATTACTCAAAAATACTGTATCACCCTGCAAGATATATAAATGAGATTTTCTATATCTCATCAGCACAACACGGGCTCCTTTTCTGACCCGACCAACACCAGCTATCCGACAAAGTGTGTTATTACCGATCATCACAACACTTCTCAAAACTTCTTCATATGTTGAAAATAATTCCTGATTGGGTGGCATATGAAAAGTGCAAGCTCTCTATCACTGCTAGGATTTTCTGCAATATTTGCTTCCCCGGAAGTTTTTGATTATTGATTTGTAATTGACTTTGATTTATTCTGCAACTTATAATAATCGTTTACCAAGTGTCCCTTTTTCTTACAATAATTACAAAATTTGAAGTTATATTTTTGACTTGCCCCTCGAACAACTACCATGAGCAATGAGACCATCTCCATGATCTCCAGATGCTACAAGATGCTTCATCTCCTCCTTTGAATATAGAGCAACATAGACTTCTTTGATGGTGAGAGTACCATGACTACATAGTATCGTGTCTCTAAAAACATGTATGACTTGGGCAATGAACACAATAAAATCAATCACAAGTCTTCTTCATCATATTTGACCTCCAAGATCTCCAAATCAGTGACGATTTCCTTAAAGTAGCTAAGTGATCCTCAAGAGATGTACCTTTTGTCATACGATGAGAATATAGATGTTGCTTAAGATGTAATTTGCTAGTAAGACTCTTCATCATGCATAATTGCTTCAATTTTAACCATAAAGCAACGACTAACTTCTCCTTCAAACGTCTCGAAGAATATTATTTGAAAGATGGAGATGTATTTGAGATTGGACCTTTCGATGCCTTCGTTGTTTTTCCTACATTGTCTAGGTTGTGGGCATTTTATCAAATCTCAACAACGCGTCATCCAAATCCATCTGAGCGAGTACAACTCGCATCTTTACCTGCCATAAAGAGAATCTTGTATTGCGATATAATAGCGAAATATCATGTTTCATTGTTGTCATCATGAAAAACCTCGATCTTCCCAAAAATTTCATCACCAAAGGCTCTAATACCAATTGTTATGAAAACCGGAATGCTCTAGTACCAGTTTGTTGTGAAAATATAAGAGATATATGAAGCAAAGATCACAACAACGACGTAATTTTGTAAAGAATGAAGATTTTATTATAATATGGAGAAATAATACAAAGATTTTGTATTTATAATTTGTCTAACTTCTTCTAACCTCTTACTAAATCATAATGAAGAACCAACTATATATAAGGAACAATTAAAGGACGTCCAAACTCTTATAGTAGAGTTGAAGATGAAGTAGAATGTCAAAAACGGAGTCCAAAATGAAAGAGGAGACCAAAACAGTGCAAGGAGGCAGAACAGGTGGCACTACGACGCTCGAATCCCACTTTCGGGTCCTTTACTCCAAAAACTTGATTTTCTTCATCCCAATGTCCTCTTCAAGTCCAATTCGAATTCCTACTCTCAATGGGCTTCTAGTAGAGCTTCAATTAGGATTTGCCAAGTAAACTTGAATAGGATTCACAATTACATTCCAAATAGAATTCTTCTTAATGTGCACTTTAATTAGAACTCTCAATCATATTCAACAAAAAATTCGGGTCACACCCTAATTTTAACAAAGCCACCAAATTACAGGTTAGAAGAAAGAAAACACAAGGATTTGAACAATATGACCCCGTGGTTCTCAACTCAATGAATGGATTACTACAACAGAATGGTATATGCCAGTCATCATAAGATGTCTTTCATGACTTTATATCAAATCAAGACCATAACATCCCATTAGACTGAGAGAAGTGCAAAGGCCATTTCATCAGCTTGCTACACCTAGACTAAGGCAAGCAGCCTTCACACTAACATGGTTACATAAAAGTATATGTTTAACAATGAGTACATAGTAAGAGTCACTTACTCAAGCTCCTGCCGAATTGCATCAAACAGCTCACGCTTTGTCTGTTTTTCTGCACCAGGAGTATTAAGAACCTTACTCTGCTCCACCATTTTTATAGTGTTATTCTTCAACTCCTCCTGCATGAAAGTAAAGTTGTTTATTTTCTTGTTCCTTCTATTAGATTAAGTCAAGTTCCTAAATCATCTATAAGAATAAAAACAGCCCAATTGTTTTTATATTCATACAATAAAGTGACTCTGCTTGCTCAATAAATAAAGAAAATATAATAAGAGGATAATAAATCATCATTTTTGACAATATTTGGGACTCATTGACGTTATTTGTACTATATCGTAGTTTTTTATCCTAAAACTTTCAGATTCATGATTGCTATTCTAAAATTCTAGATACTGAACCTCTATTGTCGTCCTACATTCCCAAGCTCATCCTAGACTAAAGCAAAAGGACAATGGACAGACTTTGCACCTCCATGCGCGCACACCTCTATGCTACACATGATTATAAATTCATAAAATGTGGCTTCAGACTTTGCACCTCCGTGCACGCACCTCTATGCTACACATGATTACAAATTCATAAAATGTGGCTTTACATAAAGTAGTCATTGCCTTGCTTTCCCTCCAACACCTAAACCACTTCCAATGGAACACTGTGGACTACAATTTCTAATTCACTCGCATCATTTTATCGAAGTAAATAAAAAATTTCAATATATTCCAAACAGAAGAAATGGGTCCACTCAAAAATATGCCAAAATATTCTCTTTTTAACAAAACCAACACTAATTCTTTTCCGATCCCAATAACAAACCCCATTATCTGAAAAGAGAATAATCAAAATTTCATTAAATTTCTTTACGTGCTAGAGCTTGTGTTAGGGTGAAATTCAACTTCTCAGTAATATGAAAATTAGAATCAAACATATAAGTGCTCGAGCTACTTAATGTTTTAAGTTGGTATTACAGCTCAAATGATCAATTCTATAATTTTAAACAAAAACAATAATGAAATTGCTCTAATACAGAAATGTATATATGAACTTACATTGGCTTTTAACTGATTAATGATTTTCAATCTAATGGCGTCGATTGTTCCGTCGTTCATCAGCGATTCCAAAACATCCTCTGGGGT
This sequence comes from Fraxinus platypoda, assembly GCA_903798405.1. Lineage (NCBI taxonomy): Eukaryota > Viridiplantae > Streptophyta > Magnoliopsida > Lamiales > Oleaceae > Fraxinus > Fraxinus platypoda. Next base: position 9,263 of record CAIGRT010037220.1, read on the forward strand.
TATCACGGATGATTCCATCTGCCCCAAACTTTTTTCCCTTTTTTGCTATATATTTTGGCAAGTAATCAAATTGAAATCTTGAGTAAAATACTTTTGTTTTGTCGATTTGGAATTGAACTCTTGGGGGTGAATGATATTTGATTGAATGAAAACGAGTCGGTAAAGCTTTAGCCTTTAAGCGAGACGAGTCTTCTCCCCAGTTTATTTCGTCCAGTTTCGTACAGTGTGAACTATATGCGCGGATAACTTAAGCTGTTGGGAAATACAAGTCCTAAGTGGAACAGTAGACGAGCCCGCGGTTCGACAGAATATTTCATTCGAGGTCACCTAATGTACAGATTTGTTTCGTGATCTACTTTAATTTATTTTATTTTAATTTAATTACTTAATTCGTGTTTTTTTAAAATATTTAACTCATGTTTTTGTTTCAGAAGTGATTAAACAAGATTGGAGAAAACGCTATCACTTTGAGCCTTTCGAATATCTGTATGATATCTTTTTATTGATCCTACCTAATGTGTTGGGATGGCATTCTTCTCGGAAAATCGTCGTCACAAAAAGAAAATGGTCATGGGAGCGGTAAGATGCTATGCATGTAACTCTTACCAAAATTAACGAAATTATTTCCTGTTTGATGGATTTGTGACTTGACCAATGAAACTTGTTACTGGATTTTTTATTCCTAAAAAATATAAGGTAAATCATCAATTACGTTGGTTACATTAAGACATCTATTAATTTTGATAACGATTATAAATAGAATGATAAAAAAGAAATCGAAGTATAAGGTGCGTGATAACTTTGAGACACATTTTACATGCTTGGTTTGCCATAGTAGGTGATTTTTGGTTTTGATCAACTGGATCACATTAGTATGTTGGTTTTGCAAGTTGAGAAAATTGTTATAAAAAGATTTTTCCTCTTTTACGTGTGTATCAAGAATTAAAATTATTTTTTATATCTTGATGAAGCTATTTTCATTCTATTGCAAGATGTTTCATTTTTTACTTTTGATTGTCTTCGTGTGGCTTTTTTACACTCTATTCAAGTCCTTTTAGGCTTAGAGCATGTTTGGTCAAGTACAAAGAGTTTGCATTTAAGTAAATTTACCTATAAAATAGAAAAGTAATTGAAATGTTCTTAATTGAGATTTTAAT
>CAIGRT010037229.1:0-22906 GCA_903798405.1 Fraxinus platypoda
CTTGTACAAGAATTCCAATCTTAGTATTTAACGTTGACAATCAGATCGTTGCGTTTGTTGGGAGAATTTTTTGGCTTCCTGTATTTAGATCTTACAAAATATCAAATTAAACTTGAAATGCACCATTTCAAAAATTTATATTTTGTAATAAGTTACGTCCATATCATTTTACGGTAAGCAAATTGATATTTAGGGGATATTTGGTAGATTAGACTGAATCGCAAAGGAATTAAAAAAGGCAAATAAGTTATTACTTAATATTATGCAACAAACATGCCGTTAAAGATGAAAACAAATGTCCTCACATCTTTGCTTAAAACCACACACATTTCAATCACCATCTTCGCTAAAAAAAACGCCCACTTAAATTAACTGTTATAGAACTCCATCATGCAGGTCTCTCTCGAGTCTCAAATCAATCCAATTCACTTTACATCTCTATTTATAACCATTTGATCTCATTATTTAGTGGAAAATGAGTAAATTCTCTACAACGTAAATTGACATTTGGTACATTCCATGAAGAATAGCGTATATAATGAAAAAGAACCCAATGACTTAACTAGAATCCATGACAATGCTTGTTATACACTTTTTATGGAAAAAAAATGGTTCAATGAATGATCAGCTCTCTTAATTTCTCAGGAAGAATCATATATAAATTTGGGATGAGCAAATGAATCTATAGAATACTCTTCTTTTTCCATTTTTATCACATTCTTGATTTGGATAAGAATACTGGTAGCCTCCCTCTTGCTCTTAGTCCATCTACAAGTATAAATAGTGTGTTGAAAAGTGTGAACAGGCTAATGGTTTTACAACTCTGATGCAGCTGAACTTTCTGCACCTGATTTCCCATCCTTACCGTTGATAAGGTTAGGGAGGCCATTGGTTCCGAAGCCATAAATGTGGCCCATCTTAGCACGTTTTGTCTCTAGATATCTCTTGTTCTCCTTCGTGATGGGAGTCAGAAGGGGAACTCTTCCTGCAACAGCTAAACCATAGCCCTTTAGCCCGCTGTACTTCGCAGGATTATTTGTCATCAGCTTCATAGTTCTAACCCCAAGATCTCTTAATATCTGCACACAAAGACCACACATGTTCAATTCGACACACTACTAGTAAATTAGCTGAAATTGGTACTTCTATGTGCTGAAGTTGAATGTAAGAACAAAAACAGTCAAAAAACTGTCAAGTAGCAGATAACAGAAACCCATATAACTGGCGTCAAATTACGCATGCGACAAAGTGGTGCACCACTTATTCATATATGCCACATTACTGGCTTAAAAATTTCCATATCCATGAGCCAAAATACGAGGGCAATTTTGGTTGTGCTTAAAATTAAGTCTAACCTACCATTAAGTTACTTACTTTGCCAAACATAATTGTAAGTTACTTTTTTACCACTAAAAAGCAAGTTCTAATTTGCTTTCTCAAAATGTAACTTTGAAGCACAGCCAAACATGCTCACAAAATCAATGATTGTCTAATATCTACCAAAATGAAAAAAAAGGGTCTAGTATCACTATCCCAGGCAAAAAGGATAATTTCTAAGTACAAGCTATCAAAATCCTTGTAAACCTGTCAACCGACTCCAACATTTTTATGCTGAATGGAACAACAAAATGGGCATATAGGAGATTCAAATATTGGACTTATAGATGGCTAAAGAAGAGGAAAGCTTTTCGAGAAAATAATGTGACTTCAACATAGTGGAGTCCAACTTCTTTCCAAGGAAACTTAAACGCACCCAAATTGATATATAATAGCATTTTTCCTACTTAAATCTAAAACCACAAGTAACATGCCAAATAACTGAGAACTACTCCTTTCAATTTAATAATGAACCTTGTCGTGATGAAGTTTTCTTGTTATTTTTAATGACCACTTAATGAATGTAAACCAAGTCACTAAACAATATATCTTGCATATTGTGGTAACATATGTTGAACATACAGCAGCGTATAGATTAAAGAGTAAATTAAATGCCTCTTTTTCTGTATAAATTTCCGTCCAGTGTTTATGTCATCTTTTTTTTTTTTTTGCTTTTTCTATTATTAACTTTTGTGCTTTTGTGTGAGCTTTTTAGTATCTTTTTTATTTGGGTTTGGGGTTAAGAGGAGATAGGGATGCTATTTTCATTATTGTTATCAGAGCATTAACACAAGTCCGTGCATGTATTGTGTGCGCATGCAAGTGTGTCTCTAACTCGAAGATAATAGAGTTTTTGGTAATTCAATGCTATGTACTACACATGTCCAATGCTATGTGCTACACATGTCCAACGCTACACGACTAGACTACCTGTGCACCGATCCCATACTCTCTTGAATCGACAGGCAAACCAAGCTCCTCATTTGCTTCGACGGTGTCACGCCCAGCATCTTGCAGGTTGTATGCACGAAGCTTGTGGCCCAAACCAATTCCCCTTCCCTCATGCCCCCGGAGGTAAACCAAGACACCTCTGCCAGCAGCCTCGATCTGTTGCATGGCGAGTGCCAGCTGGCTCCCACAGTCACACCTAGCTGATCCAAATATATCCCCAGTAAGACATTCTGAGTGCACTCTGACTAGAACATCAAGTCCATCACCAATATCGCCCTGCTTACACCATATATGCATTAGAATAGCTTTCGAAATACAGAAACAGACTAAGTTGAAGCTGAAAACATTACAATCGAGGATTGATAACCATAAGAATGGAATGAGAAATAGTCAGACGGAGACTTTCTAAAATCAAAGTGCAAGGTATAAACTTCCTTGATAAATATATTTTTCCAAAAGCACTCACCTTAACCATGGCAATATGCTCAATTCCATCTATAATAGACCTGTAACAATGGGCATTGAACGGGCCCCACATAGTAGGTATCTGAGCAGCAGATGCATGTTCCACTAGTCTATCTCTTTTCCTCCTATATCTGAAAATCATAGTTTGTATTAGGCCTCCTACAAGCTATTGAAACTGAAGAAAATTATGAGATCCAACAAAATATAAGCACAGAAATTGAAAAATTGAAAAGAACAGCAACAAAAATCAGGCATCTTCCTACTATTTCAAAGCAGTCCTAGTGAACGTGAAAGAAACAACATAAAAGCACTTAGTAACTCCCAACAAGAATGAGAATCTTATATACTAATAAACTACTGCTTGCAAATGTTGTTATTAACGATTTCAAAAAAGTACTCAGCTAAGCTACCTGATTAAGTCAGCAATAGATATAATCTTGAGGTTTTCTTGCTGAACAAATTGCCGAAGCTTAGGTAATCTAGCCATAGAACCGTCATCATCAACAACCTCACATAGAACTCCAACAGGTTCTAATCCTGCTAACATGGCAAGATCCATAGAAGCTTCCGTGTGTCCGGCTCTTTTCAAAACACCACCCTCTCTGTACTTCAATGGGAATATGTGGCCAGGGCGATTGAAATCTTCAGGCTTTGCCTCTTTTGATGCAAGAGCTAATATCGTTGTTGCCCTGTCTCTTGCTGATACTCCGGTGGTTGTACCATGTTTTGCGTCCTACAACAAAGTTATTGTGAATTATGCTTATGCAAGTATCTCATATGATCTAGAGGTCATAACATCAGTTCTTTTGCTTCCACACAAATATCTTTTGAACCGCTCCATATGTCATAAGATTTCATAAAATCATTACCTCTGTGTGCTTGTGGGAGTGTGTAAACTTAACAGAAAAATACATAACTAAATAAATCCATTAATCCGTTGCATGGGTGGAATATACAGGCTAGAAGAGTTTTATTTCCAAAGATAAATAGCAAGTATCCCCAGTTGAGAATAGTAGCTACATAAACCAAAATCAAGAGAAAAATACATAAGGAAAAAGGCATAGGTTAGAGTGTTCCTGTAAGGAGAAAGAAAGAACTTACCACCGAAACGGTGAATGCAGTACAAAGTTTCTCTTCATTTTCCTTAAGAGATACCATGAGGGGAAGCTGCAATCTTTCCAAATCTTCCTCTTTCATGCTCACACAAACAATTCCAGTTCCATGCTTCACAAAGAAAGCCATGGCCTCCGGAGTAACTTTTGATGCAGCCATTATTATATCTCCTTCATTTTCTCTATCTTCATCATCTACGACTACAACCATCTGCAATGTGGTCCAAAACATGAAAGAAAATTAATAACACAGCAGCTAAATAATTTAGCATTCATGAAACTGATAATATCCATGAGATAAACAACCTTTCCTTGACGAATGTCTTCAATGGCCTCTGTAATAGATGAGAAACCTTCTGATGGCTGGTCCAGGTCAAATTCATCATCTTTAACAGCAAAACCACTGGTTGTCAAAGCCATATCTGCTGCAAATACTCCAAAATCTACAGAATCAGGCTGTACTTCAACTCCGCCAGACATGTCACTGATAAGAGCATTAAAAGAAATTTTTTTGCCTCTTGCATTGGGGAGAAGGCCACCTTCACCAAATAACACAAAAGATTTAACTCTTCCATTGGCCTTGGTAGTGAATCCCACTTTAGCACTAGGATGATTAAAGGATTGTAGAGGGCTGCCATTCACAGAATACAGATTACCACAATGCAGTGCATCAAAAGGTCTGGAATTTTTAAATCCCCTGCACAAGAACAAGGTTAGCTACCAATTCGTATAATCAGGAAAGGCAAGATGGCCAAAGCATAGAAAATCACCAAATTCTGCTCAAATCTAAAACACGAACGGTATTTTTTTTTTTCTTCCAACAAACCTGTCTACAGTTCATTATGAACCCATATAGTAACTCATTTTCAGTTCTGCAACATGTCCAAATTTCATACCGACCGAATTGATAAAATACCACCCAAAAGACTATGACCAATTGAAGAGCCCCAAATCAACACAGCTCACATTTTCAAGTATCTTTCTCCTTACCAATTTTCAAGCTTTTGGATCTGAATACAATTTATTCATTTTTTTTCGTTGATTAAAACGACAGCTTTAGAAACGCTCGGAACGAATTAAAAGCAGAAAAAGCTAAAACCACCAGAGAAAAGTCAATTTGAAATCCCATCTTTACGAATCTAACCGATAAAGAACAAATAAAATAACAAGAAGGATTACAAGAAGAATATGGAGATGGCTTACTGAGATCCAGAAATGGTGGTTGCAGGGCAAGAAAACTTTAAAGAAGCCATTTTTGGTTGAAGAGTCTAGGGCTCTGATGGGAAAATAGTTGAAGAGAAATCAAGATTTTTGGTCAAAAATATTTGGGTTTGTGACTCCCCATCTTAAAGAGGAGGGAGGGAGAAATTATTATTTTTTTCAAAGAAGAATGAAGAAACGACTAGGAAATTGGTGATGGAGAGGAAGAGAGAGAAAGGAAGAATATTCAGAGCGCAGGTGATATAACAATGCGTCACCAACCAATCACAGCTCATTTCTCCTTTCTTTGTTAAAAAGAAGTCTGAACAAACTATTTTCCTTTTGTAGAATTATATGTTTTGTGAAAGAGCAATGTTATTTATCTCCAGTGGGGATGAAAACACAGTTTACGTGACTTTAAATGATAGGTTAAATGAAATGTGACTTATTTAATTTTACCTATTATTTAATGCCACATTAACGCCACGTAGACTATGTTTTCATCCCCAGTGGAGATGAATAGCATTACTCTTTGTGAAAAGTGTTTATTGTTACTTTACATATCTGATCTCATGTCCCGTGGATGAGATAAAAACTTCACACTATTGATGTGGTAAGAAAATCATATGTGTATAATTTTCTTGCCACATTTGGTAGTTTTTATCTTGTCTCCGAGGGGAGGAGATCAATTTCATGTTAATGTATTGACATTGAGATAATGGGATGATTGGAAGGGATCTGTCCGTCGAATAAAACCTCGCATTGCAAAACCATGTTCAAAGTTCTTGTCGCATCAACAATGAAAATTTTTATTCTATCCATTGAAAGAAGTTATGATGAGATGATGATAATATATATTTTCTTCTCAAAATAAAGGAAGAGTTTGTCTTTTGGATTATTTGTTAGACAATTACAATCTTTGTACTTGTGTATAATTTTAATAAAAATTAATAACATCTGTAGTTTTTTCAGTTCTTTCTTATCGTTTTTTCATACGGCATCTGAAAAAAGAAATTACAAATAATGAAAATTCAACCATTCCGACGTTCTTGTTCTGAGGTCTATAATGACAACAAGAAGTCAAATAATAATAGTCCAATCATATTTGATTGTCACCTACATAGAAACACCACAAAAAGGCGTGGAGGAGCAGGCGCAGGAGCCAACCAAAATATAAGGTTGAGATTCCTCCTCCTACATAAACTTATTGCTGTCTGTTTTGGACCATTTTATCTCACTTCTCCTTCGTTTTTGCTTCCTACCACCTTTTTCCTGACCCCACCGTCGGATTGGGAAGTGACACAGAGCGTTTAAGTCCTCGAGAGAATGGAGATTGCCACTTGGCCCTACTTGATATGCGTCAATCTCACCAAATCTAAATATGTTTAGTCTTCACCTACCATAGTCAAATTCAATCCAAAGAAAATAATTATTATATTTTTCAAAATTTATTAGGTTTCACTTTTCACCTTAGCAGTAAGAACGTTCACCCACACCCAAAGGCCACGAGTTCAAATCTCCTGCCACACTTTCTCGATCGAGCCCGTTGCACCTGACTTGCCTAGTGCGGTTTACCTCTCATGTGTGATTTACGGATTACTGCACATGGAGCGAGATTTACCTAGTGCGCACTCACAGTGGTCGGGCTTCCGCGGTGGATAGCGACTGCAGGTTCCTGCTACAAAAAAAAAAAAAAATGAACTTTCACCCACACGTACTGTGGACCATAACTGGATTATGCAGGTTACAAATTACAATAGACAGGAAGGTGTGAAGAAAGCGACTATGAATACTGCCACATTATATATTATAAATCTAGCACACAGATTAGTAGAATACCATCCAATTTCAATAAAACAAGCATCTTCCATGTAGGTAGGTAGGTAGGTAGGTAGGTAACCAAAAATCAAATACAAATTCTTGATTTCACAACTATCATAATTCAAATGAAAGAAAAGAGTAAGTTACTACCTTTTCAACAGCAAGCAGGAATAGAAAACTATACAGCAATTCATATTACAAAAAAAGTCTACTGCTCCAATATTCTTAAATTTCCTCTACAGGTTCACCCTTCAAGCATGTTTATGCCAGGAAATTCGTCGATGCAACTCAACTTCTCTAGAATTAGCCTTTCTTGCTTGGCATCTGTACCATTTCAGTTAAGAATTACAAAAGATCCACTCAAAACATTTTTTTCTGTTATGCATCTCGATGCAAAGAAATCTTAAAAGAGTTGTTTTTTGATATGCTGGAGTCAAGTTCTACGATTACGGTTCTGGAATAAGCATGTTATAATGCCTCCAAGTCTAACGAAAATATTGAACAGTTTCACAATAAAAAAATTTTGGCATTTGTATATTGCAGCCTCACATTCTACAGGGATTCTGTATTATGTATTTGAATTATGAAAATATGGTGCAAGGATACATTCTTCATCAGGGTTTTCTGTAAAATTGGAGTGCAACGCATTCCCAGCGCTATCAACAATAGCTGAAGTGGTCATGGATGATTCAATGCATAATATGGCAGTGACTGCATCTAGCCGAGTAACCTCATTTCTAAACATCAACCTTGCATGCGCTGTGTCACATTGGCAAGTTAGATAAATGGAGGCAAAACATAGGAAAGTCAATGCTATGTGGAGAATTGTACCTTGAGCAAGTCGTATCAAACTTTCCAGCATGCGCACAGTTGTTCTTGCTGTGATACAATGTGTTAAAATACAGAATGAAAAGAGAAGGAAAAAATCAGAATGCTATAAAATAAGCTAGTTGAGTTTAGGTAAACCTGCATTATGAGTAGCGGATCTTCTTTGGAGTTGATAATAGCTAGAAATAACCTTTTCAGCATCCTTTGTAAGGACTGGTCTAAAATATCCCTTCACAAAGTGTATGTACCTGCAAGTAAGCATACTATATGATCTACTTTTCAAAAATTTCATTTTAAATATACCGGTGAGACAAAATTGAAGACACTAGCCATATTTTATAAGCTTTTTCAGTTCATACTTTATTGATGCCTTCCCCACTGAAATTAAACATCCAGAATAGATAAACTACAGGAGGTGACTCAATCAGAAATTTGTATTATTTTTCCTAATGCATTCCCCACAAAAATACAAAATGATTAAACAGGCTCTATAGTGATCCAATGCTCCCTCCATTACTAAAAGAAGTCTTTGACTATCCAAAGGCCATTGACAAAGCTTTGAAATCATAATACATATTGCTTTAATTTGCATAAAAGAAATTGAATAGATGAGAAACTTCACTATGAGTACTATAATTTATATGCCTTTTTCTCAGAAATGCTACATAAAAAAACATAAAATTAATGGTTTGAGAAGTTGTAATTTGATTTCGACCATTGGAGGGGTCTCTTTTCTTGGGATTGAAGGAGTAATGTAAATGATATGGTACAAATTTACATGAACAGAATAAATCCAGGATGTTAAATACATATGGTAATCTATAACATTCTGTTCAAGCTGAACTAGCTATATCATAACCATTCAAGAGCTGATTAACAGATAGTTCATATGAAGAGCCAAAGAGGAATGTGTTAGCCTGAATGTTGAGGCGTTTCCAAGAATTTTACCTTCTAAGCAGGGGAAGAGGCCAACTATTTGTTAGATTTTCATCAGAGTTGCCTTTACCTGGTTCTGCTTGCTAACCAATGCAACAAAGACACGAAATTCAGATCAATCCATTAAATGCTTCGTGTCACAAGGGTAAGCCATTAAGTTTGATCTTGGAATTATTACCTCGGAAAGAATGTGCGAAGAAACAACTACATCCCACTCTGGATTCTTTGTATCTAACAGGACTAATACTATATCAAATCTGCTTAACAAAGGTCCAGAAAGTGTGGTGTTGACAGATAGAGCTAGCTTTAATTAAGAAACAAAACAGTATAAACTACTCATTGGGAAATCAAAAGGCCTGTGCTTCAAACAAAAACTATGTCTTTCTGACTACCTAAAAAATATCAAGTTCTATTAACAGAAAGGATACATTGATCAGGATCATAGTGTCCCTTTGGATTTGTTGCGCCAAAAACAATTGTCCTTGTGCTGAGTGTTGTTACAAGACCAGCCTGAAGTTTTAATTTATTTGAACAGTTATTTCAATATACTGGCAGACAGAAATATAAATAAAATGTATAAAACCACGAAAAATTTAGTTCAATTTTTTCTAACAACCTAAAATAGAGAAGCATCCAGAGCCAGGAAAGTACTTTTGTTATGCTATCATATATGCTATGAAAAGATTTGAGAAGAAAATTAGGAGTAGAGAGTAGACACTGTACAAGGCTCTTATGATTATGAGGTCTCTAGATGATTGGATAGCATAGCCTCGCACTGCAAGTTTGGGGCAATTTTCATGACTCAAACCCATGATCTCTATTATCTGCTACTCGGTATATGAAAATTATATATATTCTATGTCATAAATAAGTTTCATGTCTGATATCAAATATTCATATACATAATGTAAGCTAAAAAAATAAGATGAACCTTCTGCTACAGAAAGAATACAAGAAACGAGATATTGTCCTAGAAAGCATTATGTTACAGCTGTTACAGAAATTGTCAAAATACCTTGGCTACACTTATTGTTTGCTGCTCCATAGCCTCATGAATGGTTGCCCTATCATGTTCCCTCATGCTATCAAACAAAAAAAGTTAAAGTGTTGTAACTGTAAAATGCTAAAACAAAAAGAAAGTTACATTAGTTAGAATGTAGCACTACACGAACTGCTTATCATTCAAGCATCCCTTTTGAAACAACAAAGATGGTATTTTTCATTGCCAAAGAGGTGAAGTGCGAACGGGATGTGAATATTGGTTAGCAATAACATTAACGAAAAACAAAATGAAAAACAATAATAGATTATTGGACGCCTTTCCCTTTTTGTTCGTTGAATGAGAATTTGGGGAAGTGTTTATATAACTACCATAATTTATTATGGCAGATCTGATCAAGGACTTCCATGTATAGTTAAGCAACCTGTGATTAAAGATGCCATCTGACATTGTAAAGCTATATCTTCAAAATATTTATCTGCAAGTGCAAAACATTATCTTTTGCTGGTTTCTTTCTTCCAGGACACTAGCGTGATGACGTCACTCAGAGGCAGTACCTGTCGAACTCGTCTATGCAACAAAGGCCGCCATCTGCCAATACAAGAGCCCCAGCTTCTAACATCCATTCCCCTGAAATTTTTTCTAATGTGTTATAACAAAAAGATATATATACATACAAATTTTTGTAAGGCCAAAACTACTGAGATGCCAAAATTATCTGCTCAAAGAAATGGTAAGAATCTATTCTGTGAGGCACTGTATGGATCTAAATGAAACTCAAAGAGAAAACAGATAGCTGGTAAAGTTAATAATACCTCCATCCTTGACTGCGGTAACAGTCAATCCAGCACTAGTACTTCCTAATCCAGTTGTAATAACGGATCTGTTGCTCAATTTAGCAGCGAACTTCAAGAACTGAGACTTTCCAGTTCCTAGTAGAACCAGATTTACTATACATTTTCAGAAGTTATTGATGAAAACCTAGCTTTGAGAACTATGCGTCTAAAATTCTGAAAAGAATTAATATTGCTACAAGAGTCCATGAGTCCTGAAAGGACGATTCAGACTTTGGGGTAAAAAAAACCTTGCACGGCAGTCTGCAGTTAAATCAGATCAGCAGCTATGTCATCACGAAGCAGGCAATGGTACAGAAATTAAATGTTTACCAGGATCTCCAACCAGAAGCAAATGAGACTCCCCACGAACTTTTGTCCCAGAAGCGTCAACATGTTGGACCCCACCAATAAGTGTTAGGGCAACTACGTGAAATAGAACTTCATGTTGAATTACCACAATCCTAAGATTGCAAAACTTTTTCAACCATTAAATAACAGAATTCGGTGGGAAATACCTGCAAGCTTTACAGTGAAGAGTCCAAACACCTGTGGACAGATACCTCGTAGAATGGCATTCCTGCCTAAAACATTTTGAGATGAAATAGGCATATAGGACCCAGAAATCAAGTATACAGCATATGTTATTAATATCTGTTACCTTTCAGTGGGGCATCTTTAAATTCCGACCAAAACTGCTTGAATTTTAAAATAACATCGTCAGGGATATCGATACCTGACTTTAGCTCATTCATCCTCCTAAAGACAAAAGTAATCAAGGTAGAAATACTTAGACAATGAGAGGCAGTTCCATTTGTCAAACTACGTAATTATCACCTTCATAACTATATATTTTTGCAACCAGTTGTAAAGGCATCATAATGTGCTGTAAGGTTTCTGCAAGCTATAAGAATTTAGTCCTCAATTTACCTTTACTCCTCAATTGCATAATATCACGTGAAAAATAAGTAAAGCATAGGAGAAAATAAAAGAAACTATGCCGTTTACCTTATATGGTTAGCAATTAATACAGGATCGAGGTCACAGCGCACACCCTTCATATCAGAGGACCATTTTGCTGTCAGAACCCCAGTAACTATCACATCATCTGAAAGATAAGGCAGAAAAATAATTATGCATCAATAGCAAATGTATAGTGTAAAATATAAGTAGCATTGGAAGGTATTAAAGCACAATGAGGAAAGTGTAGAATTAATGTAATGTTTTCTCTGGCAATGTGGAATGAAACTGAGCCTACCTAAAAAAGCACAAAATACAAGAAACTAAGCATTTGTTTAGCCCCCATTAAATTAAAATTCATTTTTCTCTCTTTCTTATCAACCACACATTTTCTAATAAAATAATATTATACGTAAACCCAAAATTTTTCTTCATTTTTAACCACACATTCTCCAGAAAATTACTCTATCAAAATCAAATTCTTATTATAATTAGAGAATAATTGGGGCCAAATGGGCGCTAAACCATTTCTCTGTGTGAGAGAAAAAGAGAGAAGCAATTCACTTGGGTTTGCATGGCAGCTCTGTTGCACGGACATTTCTACTAGGATAGATGGACACTCTATTATCATTTTTCTTTCTTTATCAGAAATATTATATATTTTTAATTCAAAATTATTACTAAATAATAAATAGTTACCCTTGTTTAAAAGTTTTCAACAAAAAAATATAATAACAAGTATAAAACTAAATTTATACAGTAAAAATAAAGAATTTTAAAGAATTTAATTAATGTGTCGACGATATATCATGTCAATATTTTTTACAAAAATCACGTGTCGGTGCATCATAGCATGCTAGTAATAACTACAAAAAGGGACTGAGTTTCTCTACAATTTTATAACATCCAAATTAATATTTATCAAGTAGTTGTGCATCTATTCCTACTAGCATTCGCCAAACACAGCAAGCACAAATTACATTTTTCCCTTTTGGATAATCTGGAGAAGATCACCCCACCTTATAATTTCATTGCTCGCTGTTGAATTTGAAAGTAATTAAGCTACAAACTGAGGACTCTGCACTAGGTCTCAAAAACATACTTGTAGTGAGGGGATAACTTCCTTAGCAATATGCAATTATTGAAATATCCCAAGAAGGCAAGTAAAAAAGATAAGCTCATCGTAATGTGTACCTCCAGCTTTAACTATGTCCACGAGATCGTCCTTCAGAATAACAGGAATTGAACGAGGGATAGCTCCAACGCCCAAAACCTGAGTACTCTCTTGGATTTTAATTTCCTGATAATCATGACATATTTTGGTGTCTTCTACAATATGGAAACGTGTGCTTTCACAATTCTACATGAAACAAGATCAAGATCACAAGAACTTAAGAAAATTTTCAAATCTAAAATACGTGCAAAATTAAATCATATTTTGAGTGCCTGGGATCAAGCAGTAAAGCTGAACTGGTTCGCAGTCTTTACAAGCTAGGATCAAGCAAGGCTAAAAATAGGTTCAACCTTTTCCGAGCCTGATCCAGCTTAAATACTCAAACAAGCAAGGTCAAGCTTCATGAAGGTTAGCTTGTATGCTTGTTAGCTTGAATTGGTCCAGTTCTGAACATGTGGACAATAAAACAGACCTGAGAGGGGCAAAATGTTGGCTTGGGTATGGAATTTCTAGTTTCGACTTCTGGGTGAACTTTGAACCTGCATGCAAGTTTTTCATTTTAGCAGATGAACAGTTTAAAGAATAATGCCATCAGGCATTAAAGGAGTGGCTGCCATGGACCAGGGCTAAATTTTTTGAAGTAACCATTTTAGAGGTATTTGATTTTACTATGACCAATTTTAGTGTGTCATATTCTGAACACATATCCCCTTCCTGTGCCACCTTTACTGAACAAGGCTGGTCTCATTATTTATTCAATGAGCTAGGAAAGAATACACTGTAATTGTGCAATTAAAAATCATATAGAGGCGAAAACACATGTATAGTTTAATAACTGAGTTGTGGAGCTGATGCACTACCATGAATCTGTGGATCATGATGAAATTTATAATTGGAAGAAGTGATCAGCTTTGGATACTATAAGAATCCTTGCATAAAGCTATCATGTTTGCAGATTCTTTGCGTGATACAGTCTCGATTTTTTTTCAACTAATAGCAGCATATTGTACTTACGACACATCATTTTTCATGTATCCCTGATTTTTCAAATTTATGCCCAGGATGAAAGACAAGCCTATTATGATATATAGTTTGATAGTAGCTAAAAAATTTTGAAGAAAATAAGTTGCAAATGTAGTGAAAGGAAAATGTTAGAACATATGAGCAGACAACTCGGACCTGTGTTTACATAATCGACACTCATAAATCTTCTCTCCTTCAATCATCTTGACTGCTCCTGACCTGATTACTGTCCCTTTGAGGGTGAGAAGAATCCCACGGTGCTTCACTCTCACACGTCCAATACTCGGAAATGTTTCTAAAACATTCACAGAAGATTAATACATCCATCAATTTTTTTAATTTTTTTTGTGACATATATCAATTTAAACATAAAGAGAATCCCCAAAAGAATAGCCCAGAAAATCTAACATATTTAAGCATAGAATCAAAGGAAACTAACCAGGGCATTCGAGAGGAGAACCACAGACATTAACACGAACGTGTACATGTTCCTTCACAGTTGCACTTTCAAATTTCTTGAAATCCTCGAACATCACTTTCTATGCATTCCAACAATACATCACATATACACAATCTAAAAAAAAAGCATATATACAGATACTTCTATTCCAACCAACATTGTGTGGACCAAAACAATTACTGGACGTATGAAGTACGATTGAAATAAAACCTGAGCCCAAATCGCGGATTCGTCAAAAAATGATAAATATTCAATGGACTGTGAGAAAATGAGGTTTGCGAGATGTGGGCTCTCATCCATTAACTCTGCAAAACTGTTGAAAAATGAAAATTTTTACTATGGATCCATCAATTCGAGTATCAAAATTACTTACTCAATATGTATAGGATAGTGAATTCGAGGGTCAGGAGAGAGGATTATGGACTCCAGCTGCTTCGAGTGATACTTTATCAAGAACCCGGTTAGCGCTTTTCTGGGCCCACTTTTATCCTCCATCACAATCGGTGAGCGCCAGGGAGAGGGAAGGCGTTGAAGAAGAATGAGGGAGTGGAGGCGCGTTTGGGCGGGAACGAATATATACATATCACTATATCAGGGTTAATTTCACCGGCGGTCATTGTACTTACACCCGAGTTTTAATTGAGTCATTATGCTTTAGTTTATGGCGATTAAGTCATTATACTTTAATTTTGTCTAAACTTGACTCACTATTAGCCTGTTTGAACCCCATTTTTTTGTGTTGAACGCATTTTTGAATAGTAGATTAATAGAAAATGTGTGGTTAAGAGCCCGTTTGGTACCAATTAAAATTCAATTAAAATTGAAAATATGGCCGTTATTGGGACCCACTCATCTAATAAAAGTCAACAATAACGGCTAGTTTTTCAATTTTAATCCGATTTTAATCTCTACCAAACGGGCTCTAAAAGATAGGGAGAAATTTTGGGTTTACGTTTAATATTATTTTATTGAAGAATGTGTGGTTGAAAAGAAAAAATATAAAATATAAAAGTAATGCCATACCGGAGAATCTTTAGATTCAATACTTTGTATTTGTAATTTTCATCCCCAGGAATAAAATTTGTCAACAATGACCACTTGGCATTTAGACTGAAGCGTTACTTAGCCTTGATTTTGTAAAAACGAAAACAAGAAAATATAATGCTTATTCAATAGCATTAAATTGGCTTCATTCAAGAGTCACGAGAGTGACATGGAGAAAAGGGCCAGTTCTTAGAATTTTCAGTCTTCATATGCAGATTCAGTGGATCTAAAATCCGAGTCCTTGAACCCTTAAATCCAAGCACCTCTTGCATCAGATTTCAACAGTCTCTGTATGCATGGCTACATCAGTGTCACATTGTGAAGAGAAAAACACGATGTTTGAAACTTGTGGGTCATTATTTGATTCAGTAATACTTGATTTGGTTCCGTGCAATGGAGTTCACTTGACATGGAAGGACCTTTGGGTCACAGTTTCGACCCGAAAAGATGGCACAAAATCAATACTTGAAGGGCTAACTGGCTATGCTTGCCCTGGTGAGGTTTTGGCAATTATGGGTCCTTCTGGTTGTGGCAAGTCCACTCTTCTTGATGCTTTGGCTGGTAAATGTTTTTTGTCTCTTCATTTTTAATGCTGCTATTGAAATGGCTTGTGCTCAAGCATGTCTGCAAAGTGTTTATAAATGGTTTAAATTATAAATAGATAGAAATAATTGGTGGATAGGTGGGTAGTACTCGTGCGCCCCCCAAATGTGTAGATAAAAAAGGTGGTTTGAGTGCAGTCCGTCTTATTAATATTTATGCAATGTGTTCCGTCTCTTTGTAATCTTGTTTGAAAAAGGTAAGATTACTGTGTGCAGGATTAAGACTCTGATTCCTACTGTATATTTATTTCATTTTTGGGAATGAATTCTCTCGTGCTGAATACTGTGGCACCGATTTCAGGGAGATTAAATTCAAGAACAAGACAGAAAGGAGAAATCCTGATAAATGGTCGGAAACAGAAGCTGGCATATGGAACTTCAGTATGAGCTATTCCGCCACTCATTTGATTACATGTTAATCTATTTTATTGAAACGTCCAAGTATTTGTTCTTCAATCGTTCTACTAACATAAATCTATTATTCGTGATGATTCATGTTGAGTGTCCCAATAAAATGGAACATAGGTGTCTTGAAATGTGCGCATTTTCTTGTTTTCTATTTAGGCCTATGTAACACATGAGGACACCCTAACATGGACGTTAACAGTTAGAGAAGCCATATACTATTCTGCTCAGCTTCAATTGCCAATTACTATGTCACAAACGGAGAAAAGGGAGATTGCAGAGACGTCCATAAGGGAGATGGGGTTGCTTGATTCTATAGATACTACAATTGGAGGGTTGGGATGCAAAGGCCTTAGTAGCGGGCAGAAGAGAAGAGTAAGCATTTGCATAGAACTTCTAAGGCGACCGAAGCTTCTTTTTCTTGACGAACCAACAAGTGGACTTGATAGTGCAGCTTCTTACTTTGTCATGAACAGAATAGTCAAACTTTCCCGGGAACATGGAATGACCATTATGGCATCCATCCATCAACCTATTAGTGAAGTGTTTGAGCTTCTTCACAATCTTTGCCTCCTCTCCGAGGGTAGAACAATATATTTTGGTCCCTCCTATGCAGCAAATGAGGTGAGTTTAAAATGCTTTTATTATCTTATGGGAGTAGTATATAGAAAAGATGGGATGGTTTGTGACTACTGACTCTGTTTTGATTCAAATTAGTTTTTTGCCATGAATGGTTTTACATGTCCAGCTCTCCAGAATCCCGCGGATCACTATCTTAGAATGATCAATACTGATTTTGATGAGGTGTGTGAATGTACTTTGTGCTTACTCAGAGAAGATTTCCTTGTCGTGTCCATTGAACTTTCAATTGAATGATTGGTGCTTTTATTAGGATATTGAACTGGGCTCTGGAAGGAAAATGACTACTGAGGAAGTAATTAATCTGCTTGTAAGATCTTATAGGTCATCCGGCATTTGTGAGGAGACAGAAAGACGGGTTGCTGAGTTACATAGACTTGTAAGAAACTGAAGTATTTCATGTAACACAGAAATCAAAATGATATCTTGTAGATATTCTTTAACGTGTTTTTTTGTACTCTAGGAAGGAGGGCAATCGGAGAAGGGGAACCAAACTAACTTATTAACACAATGCCTCGTTCTCACAGAACGATCATTTATAAATATGTACCGTGACCAAGGCTACTACTGGTTACGGCTGTGCATGTACATTGCATTGTGTTTAGGTCTTGGAACTGTGTTTTATGAAGTAGGGAGTAGCTACAACTCCATTCATGTGAGTTGAATTAGTGAAATTCTTATCAAGAGTTCTTTTTACTGATTATAATATAATCTCGGAAGTATTTTTTGTATTTTCAATGATTTCAGGCCAGAGGTTCATTGCTCATGTTTGTAGCTTCACTGTTGACTATCATGGCAATTGGTGGCTTCCCTTCATTTGTTGAAGACTTGAAGGTGAGTTTAGTACCTATTAAATCAACCAATATATCACCACTTCAATTTTTCCATCATATTTCTTGCTCACAGGTTTTTCGATGTGAGAGATTAAACGGGCATTACGATGCTGCAGCATTTGTAGTTGGAAATACAATCTCTTCAACGCCGTTTTTACTACTCATCTCTACAATTTCTGGTGCAATTACTTACTATCTTGTCGGCCTTCATCCAGGATACATACAATTTATGTACTTCATACTAGTCCTTTTTACATGTATGATGTTGGTCGAGAGCCTAATGATGATCGTGGCAAGTATCATGCCAAACTTCCTTCTGGGGCTGATTGTTGGTGCTGGTATTCAAGGGTTAATGATGTTAAGTGGTGGATTCTTTCAATTGCCGAACGATCTCCCCAAACTGTTCTGGAAATATCCTCTTTATTACATCGCGTTCCATAAGTACGCGTACCAAGGATTGTATAAGAATGAATTTGAAGGCCTAAGATTTCCAAATGATCAGTTAGAAGGGGCTTATACTATTGATGGGGAAACCATTTTGAGGGATATTTGGCAGGTTGAAATGGGGTACTCTAAATGGATTGATCTTGCCATTTTATT
This sequence comes from Fraxinus platypoda, assembly GCA_903798405.1. Taxonomy (NCBI): domain Eukaryota; kingdom Viridiplantae; phylum Streptophyta; class Magnoliopsida; order Lamiales; family Oleaceae; genus Fraxinus; species Fraxinus platypoda. Next base: position 18,264 of record CAIGRT010037229.1, read on the forward strand.
TGGGATGGTAGTTTTTTACAGACTCATATTTCTTGCCACTGTCAAGATTGGTGAAAAAAGGGTGAAAAGTTAAGAAAAAAATGTACTGAGAAATAAAGGCAGGTATTGGGGAATTAGGCCTCTACAGATCAGACCTCCCAATGGAGCAATTTGGGATTCATTTTTGTTAAATATTGCTGGATTTGCTAAATACCAAGTCTTTAGGAATTTAATTTCCTATTTCTGGTCCTATTTCCCTCTTACGTTGTATTTTCTCCTTTTTAAGTTTTATTCGGTTGAGGAATTTATATTAATTGGCCTTACATAATAATGTTATTTGCAGTTGTTTACTATCGTAGTCGTCATGCATCAAATCACTAACCGCAACATGTATGTCATGTAGGAAGACTGCGATAGTGAACGACTGCAAATAGAATTACTCTTTTGGAGAACGACACCACCCATTCAAGCTTTTTCCAACAAAGCATTATATTTCGTTAAAAAAAATGCAAAACATAACTGCTTCACATTTGTAAATAGGAAGCAAATTACAGCACCTCTACTTTTCCGTTTATAATACAATTGTGTCGAATGTGGACAAGTTGTGCCTTTGAAATTAAATGGCAAAAGGGCGATACAGTTTTTGTCATGAAGAAATATATTATTATAGATATAATACTACAAAGAAAAGAAACCATAATTAGAAAAAAAAAAAAAAAAAAAAANAAAAAAAGTGCAAGTCATTTGTTGCCATTAAAAAAAGAATTTTGCTACATATACACCTGTACAGCCCCCTCACATAGAGGGGGCCCACAAATTCTGTATTCATGGTGGGCCCCCTCACATGTGAGGGGACTGTACACCATGCTGTATAACCATCATTTTTCTTAAAAAAAAAAGATGTATAAAGTAATTTATTGCCATAATTAGTCATCTTGATTTCCTTGTCTACACTTTCCCATCTATGGAGATTTCTGCACCATGTTGAGTACTAGTTGAAGGTAAAATCTCGGTCTGAAATCTGAATGAATAAATACTAGAAAATATTTCGGTAAGTCAGATGTTTAAATTTCAATGATTGAAATGAGTCGTGCTTGGGCACAAGTCATTTCAATTGCACCATTAAAAAAGAAGAGTAATTTTATTTGTAGTGAGGATTACCCATAATCTTCATATGTAACATATATATGACGGTTTGTGATTTGATGCACAAGTTAATAAAAACTACCACATTAATGCATCAAATCACAAATCGCTACATACATGAGTTTTGCTACACAAACATAATGCTTGACATAGGGAATGACACCACACACACACACAGATGGAGAGGTCGGCATTATTTAATTCAGGTCGGGACCCACATGCAATGTGAGAGGTCGGTCAACCCCTATGTCAAGCATTATATTCATTTAGCTTAATTCTACATATATACCACGTAGGAAAATTATCCATAGTCTTTAATGAGAATAACATTATTCAAGAAAGAATATTTATGAAGTGCACACACTTGAAGCCTCCATTATCTCCCTTCATGTCATTTCTTGAACTCTAGATATTCAAATCAATTATGACTCTTTAATTCAAGCTGCAGTTCAACTTTAGCCTTCTTAAACAAGTATTTAAGATCCAATTATTTCTTTGTCGAACGTTTTTATGTTACGCATTTGTTTGGTACAATTTATTAGAAAATTATTTTTTCTTCAACTTATTTTTAATAATACGTTTTCTCGAAAAAAATTATTCTGCACTTGAAATCATAGCTTTTACTTCATTTTTAACTGCATATTCTCTTAAAAAATTACTTTTTCATCAAGTAACCTTTCCCCAAACAAACTTTTAATCCTTTTTCAAAACAACCAATTGGAGATGGAGATCATACCTTTTAGCCGAAACAAGGAAACTAAGCCCCGTTTGTCCCAATTATTCCTTATTAAATTATAATTTATTTTTCTCTTTTTTTTATTAATCATACATTCTCTAATAAAATAATATTACACGAAAATTCAAAAACTTTTCTTCTTTTCTAATTACTCATTTTTCAAAAAATTATTATTTCTCTCAAATATAACGTGGATTAATGGGGACTAAGCTGTATTAAATAAGTACTTATTTACAGCTTTACTTTCCTTTGATGCTTCCTAGTGTACTCATCATGCTACTGTACAAATACGTGGAGGTTTATTATAGTATTGCACATGAAAACCTAACACGTATACTCATGAATTAATCTTGTAATTCAATGCTACGAACATCACGGATTGCACCTAGGCTACATAGGATAAATTTATATGTACATAATTATTGTACATAATGAATTACATAGACTTATGTGGAAGAAATCCGGTCGTGGATGTGAAGTGTGGAAAAGTAAAAAATTGTAGACTACCGATAAATGCGAGCCATGTGTCAATTATGTAATGTATTATGTAAATGAATATGTACTTGTAGCATGGTCCGACTACATAATACCGTCCCATGATTCAAGAATCCTATCATCGCCGCCTAGAAAATGTGATTTTTGACGAAAAATATTATTCAATTGTACAAGTGATCTTTAAAAATTGTCGAAGAAGCAAATTAGTGTTCAACATTTCATTTTAATTATACAATTACTATTAAATGATACAAAAGTATGTCAAAATTTGAAACTATGCCTAAATGCTATAAATGAGAAACTTTCATGTAGACTATTTGACGATTTATAGAGATTAAAATATTTGATTTCGCAATTAAAACAGGAGTTAGAAGATTGATTAACTAATTTTTATAGGTTAATGACCAATTTCCGATGGATATAGGGGTAACAATGGGTCAGATCATGAGCTCGTGAGCTAGCCAAGCCGAGCTCTTGAACTTGAGTTTTTTTTTTTTTTACTATTTTCTTCACATTTTTTACGGGGCTTGTTTACCGTTCGCGAGCCCAGACAAACCCTTGACTCAGACTCATCCCGAAACGAGACCGAATCGTCCATGAACCGAGTATTGATGAACCGAATCGTCGGGCCGACAAACTATTAGGCCTTTTAAAACCCCTAGATGGATGATACATTAGGAACCAATAGTGTACCATTTTGCCCATATCAGAAGGGGGGAGGAGGGGAAATAAAAAAAACCTGTTAGCAATCCATTCCTTATCCCCTGCACGAAAAGCAACGTACTTTTTCAAAATTATCCCCGTTATTATTTTTATATTTGGCAAGTTGCATTTTCTCACATTTTTCCCGTACGAAAAGTGGCTTTACATATATTATACAAAACGACAACGGATAACCCCACTCCCACTCTCACTCTCATCCTCCTCACTCCATAGGTTCCAAACCCGTCCGCAGACTCCTTCCTCCAAACGTCTATTTACATTATACTTACATGTGTCAACACTGGATAATTTCTCTATTTCTCCGGGATCCAAATCAGACGAGCGGCAAACACTGAGATGTTTGCGGGTCCCACATCGCCGGGACCAGGAACTTACGGTTGTTCACCCCGTGCGCATTGTAACTGGATCCAGTATTCTTGTCCGTCAACAATTTACCGGCGTAACCCGGGTAAGCGCCTGACCCGAACACGCCAGTGCAAGCAGTAACAGCCTCCAATGGTGCCGTAGCTGGGCCCTGAAAATACCCGTTGTTAAACGGGTTCGTCACTGTTCCCGCCAAAACCGTGGCCAGATTGATGATCATCCCGTCAACTCCAACGTCACCGTTAGGTGCCAGTAAAGGTGGTGACTGCGGCCCGTAAACGGGCTGGTGGAAAGGCCAGGCGCAGTAACCCGGGCACTGAGTCTCCGCGTTTCCCACCCAAGCATAAGCAAACCGAGTCAGGCCCCGGGTTGACCCGTGGCTACCACATCTATTCATGCAAAACCCATTAACGGCGACATCTTTTGCCGTCAAAACAACGTTAATCGACCCTCTTAAGTGCCCACCTTTGGATGCCAAGTAAACTAAATGGGAATTCTTGAGGGATTTTCCAAGAGAGTGATTTTCGTCAAGGATTTGTTTTCCTACAACGAGTGTAGATGAACCACCTCCCTTGTACTTCTCGGTAGTCTTCCACCAGGAAGAAACGGAGGGTATTGGGGGTTTGGGAGAGTTTAGAGACTGCAGAAAATCGACGATTATGGAGCGTTGGATCGGAGTGAACTTTCCGTACCAGATGAGATTAACGGTGATGGGGCCTTTTAACAAGTCCCCGTTGTGGTATTTCAATAAAAGGGGCTGTTGCTGTACCAAAGTAGCCATAGAAGAAGAGGTGAACAAGAAGAGGGAGAGTAAAAACATAGAAGCGGCGGTGGCAGAACAGTAATTTGAAGCCATTATTTCTTGAAAGCTTGAAGTTATGGGGAGAAAGGTGGTATTTATATTGGGGAATGGGAAGGGAAAGGAGGAGAACAGCTGTAGGGATCGGAGTGTCAACATCTAAGTTGCCACGTGGGGATATATGATTGGGAGGAGTTATGTGAGGTATTGCCAGGCTGGAAGGTTCTTTAGGTGACGTGGGTGGTCTACGGCAATGCACGTGATGTAGACTTGTCTGTAGTTTGTATTTTGGATTTTGTGAATGAATAGAGCCTAGTGATATTCATTACTTGGATATTCATTACTTGGATTTTGTGAATATACACGCTTGTTTTACGTACCACTTTTTTCGCATTTGAATAA